>JAOTQJ010054518.1:0-14216 GCA_025642045.1 Solanum sejunctum
GCCAAAAGTTTTATAAAATTTGGAACAAAAAGTTAGGATTTAAGACCCGATATGGTTATTAATCATTGGCGTTATTGAAATTTGTGTAAACGTTGGACATCCAGAAGAATAAATTGGATTGGTCTTGTGTTGGAGTTAGTTGGAGAAAGAAATTGAGCTATGTAAAGATTTCTATCTCTTGAGTTGAGCTTGAATTGAGTCCTTGAGTCTTAAAATTGATCTAGAAAACCTTAGATTTGAATAAGAGAATTGATAGAGGCTTAGAGAGGTTTTAGAGAGGGTTTTGTGAGATATTGAGTTGAATAATGGACTAAAGTATAGAAGATTTCATGTTTAAGTGGGCATGGGGCTATGACCCCAATGCCCTTGGACGAAATAAGAAAACTAAGGAAAATGTTATATGGTCTGCGCCCCTAGTGCGACACGGACCAATCGCGCTAGGAAAAATACACTACTCCATGCCCCTAGCGTGTCGTGGCTAAGGCACAGTCAGATGCTGAAATTCGAAAATTAGCAAAAATTATTTTTCTCTATTGGTCTTCTAAAATCCTGATTATACTCATTTCCCATCAAATTTTTCCCTTGATCGAGAATATGAAGTTGGATTTATTAAATCACGTATAAATTTTGAGATGTATGAAAATTATGATTATGGGGAATTTCGAAGCACATGAAGGGTGTTTCAAGAAGTATCCCTTGCAAAAGATAGATGACCTATTTGATCAACTACAAGCGGCTAGTCATTTTTCTAAGATTGATCTTCGGTCCGAATACGATCAAATGATAGTAAGGGAGTGTGATATTCCCAAGATAACTTTTTAGACTATATGTGGTCATTTTAAATTTGTGGTGATGTCATTTGACTTGCAAATGCACCGAGTGATATTTATGGATCTCATGAATAGGGTCTTTAAACCCTACCTTGATATGTTTGTGGTGGTCTTCATAGATAACATATTGATTTACTCCCAAAGTGAAGATGAGCATGTGAAGCATTTAAGGGTAGAGTTGCAAATTTTGAGGGATGAGAGGTTTTTTGCTAAACTTGATAAATGTGAATTTGGGTTGAAGTATGTTGCATTCCTAGGCCATGTGGTGTCGGGAGATGGAATTAAAGTAGACCTTAAGGAGACAGAAGTGATAAGAAATTGGCCTAGGCTCTTGACTCCAACAAATATTAGGAGTTTCTTTGGGTTAGCAGGCTACTACCAGAGTTTTATGAATGGTTTATCTTCAATTGCTTCCCCTTTGCCAAAATTGACACAAAAGAAGGCTAAATTTTTTTTGGACCGATGAATGTGAAAGGAGTTGTCAAACTTTGAAAGACAAGCTTACATCCACTCTATTTTGCCTCTACCAGAAGGGTTAGAAGGGTTCATCATTTATTATGACGCTTAAAGGTTTTTTTGGGTGTGTATTGATCCAAACTGGCAAAGTCATAGCATATGCTTCTCGGCAACTAAAGGTGCATGAACGTAACTATCCCTCCCATGATCTTGAATTGGTGGCCCTGGTATTTTCAATCAAAATATAGCATCATTATTGTATGGGCTTCATGTGACATATTCACTGACCACAAGAGTCTCCAATATGTGTTCACACAAAAAGATATTAATTTGAAGCAAAGAAGGTGGTTAGAACTCCTTAAGGATTATGACATGAGTGTGAACTATCATCGTGGCAAAGGTAATGTTGTGGATGATTCTCTAAGTAGAGTGTCCATTGAAAGTGTAGCTCATACTGATGATGGCAATAAGTAATTAGCTAGAGAAGTTCACCAGTTAGCTAGGTTAGTAGTTAGATTGAATGACATTTAAAATAGAGGTGTGGTGATTATTGATGGTTCCAAATCTTCTTTGATTGAAGAGGTTAAGTCCAATCAAGACCTTGACCCCGCCTTGCTAGAATTGAAAGCATCGGTGAAGGATGGTAAAGTGGAGGTTTTCTCTCAAGGGGGAGATGGTGTCCTTAGATACCAAGGTAGGTTATGTGTGCCTAATGTTGATGGGTTAAGGGATTTGATTTTGAAAGAGGCAAATAATTCATCCTACTCTATTCATCCCAATTCTACAAATATGTATAGAGACTTGAGGGAGGTGTATTGGTGGGTGGCATAGAAAGAGATATTGCCAACTTTGTAGCTAGTTGTCGTAATTGCAAACAAGTCAAACTAGAACATCAAAGGCCGGGTGGCCTAGCCCATGACATAGAAATTCCTACTTAGGAGTGGGAAATATGGATTTTGTGATTGGTTTACCAAAGACAAGAAAGAACTTCGATTCTGTTTGGGTTATTATTGATAGAATAACAAAATCAGCTCACTTCATACTGGTTAAAACAACTTATGGTGCCGATGATTATGTCAAGCTATATATCCATGAGTTGGTTAGGTTGCATGGGGTACACTTGTCTATTATTTTGGATTATGGTGCTCAATTCACTTCTCACTTTAGGAGATCCTTCCAAAAGGGTCTTGGTACCAGAGTCAAGCTTAGCATGATGTTTCATCCTCAAATGGATGGTCAAGCCAAAAAGACAATTCAAACTCTTTAGGATTCTTCTAGGGCTTGTGTTTTGGAGTTCAAGGGTAGGTGGGATAAACATCTTCCATTCATTGAGTTTGCTTACAATAATAGCCACCACTCTAGCATTAGAATGACTCCCATGAAGCTCTATATGGTAGGCGATGTAGATACCCAATTGGGTAGTTTGATGTAGGGTAAAATGCCTTATTAGGACAGGATTTGGTCATGGAGGCTTTAGAAAAGAGAGGTTGATAAGGAAGAGGCTGAAGATGGGTCAAAGTAGGAAAAATCCTACTCTAATGTGAGGAGGATAGATCGTGAGTTTGATGTTGATGAATGGGTATATTTGAAGGTCTCACCCATGAAGGGCGTGATCCAATTTGGCAAGAAGGAAAAGTTGAGCCCAAGGTTTGTAGGGCCTTATAGAATTTCGAGGAGAATTTGTAATATTGCATATGAATTGGAGTTGCCTACGAATATAAGTATGGTTCATCCGGTCTTCCATGTATGGTTGAGGAACTGTTTCAGTGACCCAAGTTCTATACTGCCTTTGGAAGTTGTAGTGTTGTAGAAGATAACTTGACAGATGAGGAAGTCCTAGTGGAAATATTAGATTGTCAATTGAAGAGTTTGAGAAACAAATATATGTCATCTGTCAAAGTCCTTTGGATGAATAAACAAGTGAAAAGTGCCACTTGGGAAGCCGAAGCGGACATGAAGAAGTGGTGTGACCTCTTTCACTCTATCCATGCTTAAGGTAACAAATTAAGTCCTATCTATGATGCCAAGTCTTGACCTTCAGTCGTTATGTCATTTTTGCATGCATACATGTTAATGGTAACAAGTTTTTTTCAATTTTTGAGGTACATGTTTAAAACTTTTGAGAATGATGTTTAAGTGTATTGATTACATTCATTAAGGGATGAAAGTTTTCTAATAACTCCACTTATATAGTTAATTTATATTTTGAGGATGAATATTCCCAAGGGAGAGATGATATAATACCTCTCATGTGCTTCGGAAAATTGCCTTATAATGTATTTCTTGAATATCTCAAAATTCACGCATGATTTTGCAAATCTGACTTCATATTCACTTTCACGGGGAAAAATTGCATATGAAAGGGATGGTTTTTGATTTTTAAATGAACTGTAGCAAAAAATAATTTTTCTAGTGAATCGTGACTTAACCCAAAAAGTATATGACCAGTCCGCATCACTGACTTGTCGCCCACTAGTGCAAAAATAGTCTAAACCCATTTCCTGACCAAAACAGTGGAAAAATTTCACTTTGCACGAAAATGTACTACTCTATAACAAGATCACATCAGGGACTTATCATGCACTAGTTCAAAAAGTTCCTTAATTTCCTATTTTCACTTAAGAAAAATTAGGTAACAACGCAATGCCTATATATATGGGAATAACTTACTCTTTGGCCTTTTTCAAGCCCAAGAACATCACAAAACCTACCAAAAGTCCTCCTAATTCCTCCCAATTCCCTTATCTAAATTCAAAATATCTGAAGAACTTGCTTTGGATTTCAAGAACCCAATCAAAGCCTCAAATCTTTCGCAAGCTTTTCTTCAAGAAAGTCTCAAGTCAAAGTTATGTGGGCTTCATTCAGGGGGATTCTTCCACCCATGAAGCGAATCCTTCTCCATTACCAAATTTCATGATTTTAAGATTAAATATTTTATGGGTAAATTTTATCATGCATTATAAACATGATTTGAGTTTGGATTCTTCAAGTATTGATTGATTAAGTATGCATGTCTATTGAAGGCATGTTCCATGAGTTGATTAAGATATGGTCAAGGTATGCGTGATATGAACTATGTAAGCTATGAAGAATTGTGAACTTTTAAGATGGATTTCATGACACCCAAATTGGGGTTTCTACTACAATATTGGTCGATTGAATATAATGATTTTCAAATGAATTGATTTTACTCCTCTTTTGTTTTATACTCTTGAATTGAATGATTTTAGGCATATGTACATATACCCACAATGTTGGACAAAATTTACATGACAAGGATTCTTATGTTTATGAAATACTATTGCATGTTTTTCAAGACAAGCATGATATGATAAATTATGGGCTCCTAAGTATGTATTTGAACTCATGAAAAGTTCCTATGATTTGTAACTAAGATGTTGAGCCCTTATACTACATAATGTCCACATGAAGTGGTCAAGCATGATAACTATTTTACCCTCATGTACAAACTAAAGCTCACTAGAAGGGGTCAAGAATATTACAAACTCTAACCTCATGTGTAATGCTGAAATAACACCGAAAAGTGCCCAAAAATGTTCCTCAGAATCATAATTTCTATATATCTCAAAATCCATGTGTTATTTTGAAAATTCGACTTCATATTCTTTTTTAGGGGGTCAAATTTAGGGGGAAAAAGAGTCTAACCTCGATTTTAGAGCATCCATAGCAAAATATAAATTTCCAAAGTGAGCCCAAAATAATGTCTGCGACACCCTCCATGCGACACGTCCCTATACAAAATGGGTCCAATTTTATTTTTGTCCAACACTTTTAAGTCTCTGGCCTAAGTTCCCTCATGCATGAAAATACCTATACTTAGCCTTATTTCAGTCTCATATCATCCTTAACATTTCCCAATAATCTCTCAAACACATGGACTCATATTTCACTCTAAATTTAAGTCTCAAAACTCAAGACCAATCTTAAGTATTTCATCAAGGTTCTCCTTCAAGCTTCAAGTCTCCATCTCCAATCTTCACCAAGTTCATCACCAAAGCTAAAGTATGTGGGTTTTATGAAACACCCCACATTTTACATGTACTATTACTATGCAAATGAAACATGATATGGAATGATCAAATTAGCGTCAATTTTTAAAAATGCTTGAATCTCGTATTAATGGGCTATATGTGCATCTAACGCTTAAGAGGGTCGAGTGCATACATGTTTTATGTCAAATTGAGGAGATAATGGCCCTAAACAAGATGAAAGAATTGAGGTGCTTATAGGACTTAAGAAACTAGTAGGTGAGTCACCTACTTGCTTAGCTTAAATTTGCTAGCTAAATGGAGATGAGGCTCGACGTCGAATTTATTCAAGTTCGATTATGAATAAAGTCTGTGCTAAGGGTGTAACTTTAGCCCAAGTTTTAGCATCATAAATAGACTATATGTTCAGCCCAAGGAGGATATTAAAAGGGGACCAAAGACATCACAATTTCTCTGATAAATTAGGCCCAAACAAATTAAGAAGAGAGCTGAAAAATGGGCAGCAACGGCCCATCAATTTGGAGCCCCTTAAGGCGCAAGTGAAAGGGGAAAGGAGTTGCATCACCAGCTTGGTAATGTAAGGCTAAAAATACCTTAGTAAGTCTGCAAAATCTCCCCTTTAAAAAGGGTTTAAAGCAGCTCCCATAAGCCATTTTAAACTTGCCCAACATAGAAAAATCAGATTATTCTTCAAGTTTTCTCTCAACTGTTCTTGACTTTGTAAAGCAGCCAAATGAATCTTTTAAGGTTCTTAAGGAGGACTTCAACCTTGAATTTAAAGGTAAGTGATTATAGTTGAGTGTTTAATAAGGTTTCTTCATGAAAAACAAGAGACTATGTTAATTAAGTATATGCTGAAAATTTTGGACAGCATGTTTCCTAAGGATTGTTGTGAATTTGTCTTATTGTTCAAGAGGATTTTATCTTCTTCGTTGGCTATATTGTTAAGTAATACTTATGTATTTAACAAAGATTGGTTTTATAGTAATGTAACTATGCTGCTTCACCACTTTTACAGTCTACAAAAGTGAGTTCTTATATGATATCGCAATTATGTTCTTAGTATGAACTTGTGGGCTGTTAGATGGAAGGCATAGTCTCACGTCCTTAATGACTGATTTGTTACTGTTTTGAGTCTAGTTCAAGGCTGTTTTTATGTATATATGTGTTGAAAATAGTTTGGTTAAAGTTGAAATGGGTTTGGAATTGTAAACATCAAAATGGTGTAAAGGGGCGTAACGTTATGCTGTCCATTTATAGGTTGTGTAGAATTGTTATGTGTTGTGCTTTGTGGGCTGTTGTAAGACTGTCATGGCTCTAAAACAGTCTACACATGATGTGTACATGCGAATGTATATTATAAAATATGATTAGGGGTGGAAAGGTTGAAAGAATATGCTCGGGTTTATAAATACCCACTTGCTGCCCGTGTGTTATTTTTTTATGTGATTGGGCTGCCAAAGTGTATCTATTGGCTGCTAATGCTAGTTTTATCACCTACTATGTTGTAGATAAATATTTGTAGGAAAGGAAGGTTATCTCATGGTAGTAATGAGGTCATACAATGAGTTATGTAAGGCTACTTGATTTCGTATTGTGTGACATGAGACATAGATCCTTCCTTGGCACATAAAGACACTTACCAACTCCAACACAACTATTAACTGTGTATACACTCTTGCACATATTCATATTCTCCCATACATAGTCTCGTTAAAATTTGCATACATACATGGGTACCAAGTTACATGGGTTCTTGTTGCCAAATAAAGTTCATGAGTTATTTCATCTCATACACATTTCATTATGTATATAATGTACTCTTTTCATTGTCATATTGTCTTGTATGATTATCTACATGTCACATGTTACATCTATAGTCCTACAGCTCCAATACTGTGACCACCAAAAGAATCATCTCAAAGGTAATTAAAAAATAAAATATATTTTTTATTGATGGGTGGTAGCTCGAGGGGTGGAAGCATCATCTAGCCAGGGACGATCCTAGCATAGGTGGTAGCCCGAGGGGTTAAGGAATAATCTAGCCAGGGACGATCCGATACAAGTTTACCACTGATCAGTTGGTCATTTATATTACATGCTATGCACAGATTATACAGTAAAGGTAAAGCAATATAAAGAACATAAATTACGTGATCCCACAGTATAACTAAAGGTGGTATCTTATCCCACACCAGTGCATAGTTTCATTTGAGTTGTTACTTTATATACAGTATTTCCTGCCTTACATATCCAGTACATTATCTTGTACTGATGTCCCTTATGGGGGACCTGCATTTTATGCTACAGGTACAAGTTCTAGTAGATCTCCCCAGTAGGAGTACAGGACATCCAGTTGCTGAGATCAAGCACTAGGTTATTTCGGGGCTTTGTTTGTGTCTAGAGCTTATATATTTGTATTATACAGTTAGTTGAGGCAGGTCCTGTCCCAACCATATCAGATACTTTTCGTTATCTAGAGGCTTTGTAGACTATATAAAGTAAAAGTGTGGTCATGTCTCATACCTCAGACAATGTGGCCCCAATGGCCTAGCGATAGGCATTTTCTTTTGGTTTGTTATTACTATTTACTTTTTTAAAGTCACGTTGAAGGTAGAAGTTCCTTATAATATGTATAGAAAGTGCATAGATATAGGTTGATTTTGTCGGGCCTTATTGTCAACGGGTGCCAGTCTGCCCCAATGAGACTTGGGGCGTGACATTTCAATCATTGGGTCCTTCCACCCATGGTACTCTAATCTCCTTTCTACACAATTTGCATGATTTAAAGTTGATTTTACTAATGGATTTACTAGTACGACCATGTATACAAACTATGTTAAAGCTATGTAAAGTTGTAACTGTTTTGCTATGTTGCGAAATATAAATCTTGGTCTATTGTAAGATTTGATGAGAGGTTTTGATGTATATTACCTGAGGGTGTTGCAATGTGTTGATTGGTGATTTTACAATGGATTTACTTGCATGATTGCATCTCAATATTCATGATTTATACTGAAACAACCCCAAAAAAGCGTCTAAAAATATGCCTCGAAAGTGCCCAGAATTGTAATTTCTATATATCTAAAAATCCATTTGTTCTTTCAAAAATTTAACATCATATTCTTGTTTAGGGGGAAAAATTGAGTATAAAATAGGTCTGACCCTAATTTTAGAACAACCATATTAAAATCCAAAAATTGAAAAAAACGTAATTTAGTAGGGTCTAATTTAAAGGGTCATATACTTTAGCACACAACAAACTGGGTGGCCCACAACCTTCCAAATTAAAGCTCTTTGAATTATCTTTCGAATACACATGGTTTCACCTCATTCCGAGTTCGAATGAAGAATTTATGCCCATTAGTAGAACTCATATGTGTAGAAATGCAAAATTTTAGTGAGTAATCCACGTCGTGGATGAGATATGGAGCAGTGTTATTTTGGTTCTTTTTTTTATTTCTGTCCAAGTCTTTCAAGTCTTAGATGTAAGGGGTCCCATACTTAAAAATATATATACTTAGCCTTATTATACCCTCATATCATCTTAAACATTCCCCAATACTCATTCAAACACTTAGACTAATGTTTCTCTCAAGATTCAAGCCCCAAAACTCAAGACCAATATTAAGGATTTCATTCGAGCTTCAAGTCCCCATTAAAGTCTTCTTTTTAAGAAATTCTCTAAAGCTAAGGTATGTCAGATTCAACCATTGGGTTCTTTTACCCATGGTGCTGAATCCTCTTTTCTACTTAAATTGCATGATTTAAAGTTGATTTTACATGTGAGTTTTGTATATTAAGAAATTTACTGCACAGTGATTTGAGTTCACGAAAGTATGGTTGTTTAGCATGTTCTGAGCTTTAAATCTTGGATCTAATGTTGGACTTGATGAATGGTCTTGATGTATGTTGCTTGAGGATATTACAGTGTGTTGATTAATGGTTTAACATGGGATTTGCTTGCATGTTTTCACTCTTGAATTGTATGGTTTTATACAAGCACTACACACCCACCAAGTGTTTGATAAAATATTCGGTTATGATTTCTTGAGGAATTGGAGGTCGAATACATGTCTTATGAGTTGAATGACTTCATTATGATTTTAAGATGTGTCTAATTCATGGAAATGTTGATGATTTGTAAAGCCGGGTTTGAGCTCTTTCTTAAATATTTCACCTCTTATGAGCCCCTTAATATTGATATTAATGCAAGGGTAAGGTTGATGATAATCTATTCTTATGATTGAAGTTGGGTTCACCATTTGAGGTCAATGATGTTATGAGCTACTCGTGTCATGTACTCTATGTTGTTGCAAGTTATTAAAGCTATGATTATCTTATATATTCTATGGGTTTAGATTTAGCACCGAGTGGACTAGAGGCGAGTCCCCAAGTTCCAAAAGTATATGCCACCATACGATGGATGTTATGCCCTTGCTATACTAGTGAATCTATCTACTGAACTATCTCTTAAAATCCTTTCTGAAACTGGGTCATGTTCACATAAGGAGGGTCATTTCACACTAAATTGGGTCATATTCTCGTAAGTTGAAGTGGGCTCATAAATCCTTTATGAAATTATCTCGAGTTCCCGTAAGGGAGGTTACTTCATATGAAATGGGTCATGTTCTCATAATTTTGAAGTATGATTTACTGTGGCAAGTGGACCACCTCTTTACCGGTGAAGGGTAATCATCAGGATTCCAAGTTGTAGCTCGCTTGGTCTTATTCTATGTCGGTTGAGGTCACTTTCCACAACTATGTATTATTATCTATATGCGTTGAATGAATTTGTAAGCATATTTTACTTATGCATTGATCATACATATCATGTTGTTATATTATGCCTATTGCCTATATTTTACATTTTGACTATGATGCCTATCTCTTGTTGCATTGTCATGCCCCAAAGTCCCATTAAGGTGGACTGGCATCCATTGTCGATAAAGCTCGGGAGAACCAACCTATATCTATGCGCTTGCTACACATATTATAAGGGAATTCTACCTTCAATGTGCCTTTAAGAAAGTAAAGAATAATAACAAGTCAAAAGGAAATGCATATGGCTAGGCATTGGGGCCACATTGTCTGAGGTACAAGGTATGACCATACTTTAATTTACATAGTCTACAAAGATACTAGATATAGAAAAGTATCTGATAAGGGTCAGGATATGCCCTGCCTCGACTAACTATACAATACAAACATAAGCTCTAGACACACGTAAAGCTCCAAAGAAACTTGGAGCTTAGTAATAGTAGCTGGATATACTGTACTCTACTAGGGAGTTCTATTAGCACCTGTACCTGCAGGATGAAATGTAGGTCCCCCGTAAGGGACGTCAATACGAGATAATGTACTAAATATATAAGGCAGACAATACTATAAATGAAGTAACAACTCAAATGAAACTATGCACTGGTGTAGGATAAGAGACCACCTTTAGTTATACTGTGGGATCATGTACTATATGTTCTTTTTATTACTTTACCTTTAATGTATAATTTGTGCACAACATGTAATACAAATAACCAGCTGATTAGTGGTAAATCTATATCGGGATTGGCCCTAGCTAGGCTTTTCCTTTGGCCCCTCGGGCTACCCCCCGTGATAGAATCGACCCTATCTAGGTGATGCTTCAACCCCTCGGGCTACCGATCAATAAGCAATATTGGGATAGGCCCTGGCTAGGCTTTTCCTTTAACCCCTTGGGCTACCCTCCATGATAGGATCGACCCTGGCTAGGTGATTCTTCCACCTTACTAGCTATCAATAAGTAATATACTTTATCTTTTAATTACCTTTGAAATGATTCTTTTGGTGGTCATAATATTGGAGCTGTGGGACTGTTGATACAACATATCACATGTAAATAATCACAAAAGACAACACAATAATGGAAGGAGTAGGTTACATAAATAATGAAATGCATAGGAGGTAGAACAACACATGGACTTTATTTAGTAGATTGAACTCGGGTATCTTGGTATCCAAGTATGTATGCAAGTTTGAAGGTAAATATGTTTGGGAGCATATGAACATGTGAAAGAGCTGAGACATGGTTAGTAGTTGTGTCGGAGTTGGTAAGTGCCTTTATGTGCCAAGGAGAGATCTATATTTCATGTCAAATAATATGAAATCAAGTAGCCTTATATACCTCACTGTATGACCTCGTTACTACCTTGGAGTGGTCGCATTTTTCCTCAAATATTTATCTATAGTATATTAGGCTATAAGACTAGTATTAGCAGCAAGGAAACACTTCTTGGTAGCTCAATATCATAAAAACTAACACATGGGCAGCAAGCGTGTATTTATAAACCCGAGCGTATTCTTTCAACCTTCTCTCTTCTAATAGTATTTTCTAATACACATTCTCATATACATCTTATCATGTACAGCCTGTTATATTGCCATAACAGTCTTACAATAGCCCAAAAAGCACAACACATAATAATTCTATGCAACATACAAATAGGCGGCATAACGTTACGTCCCTTTGCCACATTTTGACGTCGACAATCCCAAACCTGATCCAACTTTAACCAAACTATCCTCAACACATCTATACATAAAAATAGCCTTAAAAAAGTCTTATAAAAGTACCAAAGTAGTCGTGAAGGACGTGAGGCAATAGCCTTCCATCCAACAGCCCACAAGTTCGTATTAAGAAAACAATTGCGATATCCTATAAGAACTCACTTTTGTGGACTGTAAAATTGGTGCAACAACCTTTATACATCATTTATGAACAAACACTTATTACTAATAGTAGCCTCCCTTCATAGTCAATCCAACCAAATAGAGAAAAGCTTTCAAATAAATAAGAAAAAATGTATAACAATCTTGGAACACATGCTGTCCAAAATTTTTCGCATATATCTAACCAACATAGTCTCTTTTTTTTCATGAACAAACCTTACTAAACACACATTTATAATTACTTACCTTTACCTTTAAGGTTGAGGGCCTCTTTAAGAACCCTAAAAGCTTCTTTTGGCTAGTTTATAAAGTCAAGAAAAGTTGAGAGAGAACTTGGAGAACAATTTGAGTTTTTTTTTTTTGTTCAAGTTGAAAATGACTTATCGGAGCTGTTTTAAACCCTTTTTAAAGGTGGGTTTTGGCTGACTTACTAAGATATTTTTATACTTACATTACCAAGCTGGTGATGCAGCTACTTGCACCTTCTGGGCCTTATTGGGTTCAAATTGATTGGGCCTTTGCTGCCCATTTTTCAGCTTTCTTCTTAATTAGTTTGGGCCTAAATTATCAAATAAATTGTGATGTCTTTGGGACCTTTTAATATCCTCCTTGGGCTAAACATATAGTACATTTATGATGTTAAAACATGGGCTAAAGTTACACTCTTAACACAGACTTTATTCATAATCAGACTTGGACAAATTCGACGTCGGGCCTCATCTCCATTTAGCTAGTAAATTTAAGTTAAGCAAGTAGGTACTCACTTGCTAGCTTCTTAGGTCCTACAAGCACCACAATTTTCTCACTTTGTTTAGGGTCGTGATCTCCTCAATTTGACACAAAATAGGTATACACTCGACTCTCTTAAGCGTTAGACGCACATATAGCTCATTAACATGAGATTCAAGCACTTCTAAAAATTGACACTAATTTGACCAAACCATATCATATTTCATTTACATAGTACTAGTACATGTAAAATATGGGGTGTTACATCCTCCCTCCATTAGGAACATTTGTCCTCGAATGTTGGCACAATTGGATAGCTTAACAAAGTTTAAAACTTTACTTACACAAACTTTTGACAACACACTAAATATTCAATCACACTTACCTATTAAGGCCCCCACTTCTGGATGTTGGACTTCCTCTTTAGCTTCAAATAAGTAAGGGTATTTTGATTTCATTGCATCCTCGGCCTCCCATGTTATTTCTTCTTCTTGCTGGTTTCTCCGAAGTACTTTTACTAAAGCTATTTCTTTATTCCATAGATCAAATTATTTCGTGGATTGGATTTCACTTGACTGTCTACGGTTTCATTGCGTGTGCTCGGGGTAGAAGTTTTGTATAAATGTATCGCCATGCTATTAAGTATTTTTATTTAAGTTCTTTTCTTTCTAAGAGGTGGAATAGAATAACCCGGTTGAAGCGTAATGATCATATGTCTGTAATGCATTGTATGTCCCATAATAGGTCCCATTCTTCTACTCTTTCCCAGATATCAATGACTATTCACAGCTATTACCTTGACACCAAAGAAGAGTTCGACCCAATGCTTTATTAATGTCCTAGTTGATCATGATTCAACATTAAAAGTATATTGATTTTTCCCCAATAACCAAATACTTTTATCTGTAAATACTGCATATTTGATTCCATCCATAAATCAAATTTAACTTGATGATCTAAAATAGCAACAGGTACCTCTTCATAGGTGAGATCTTCTGTAACCTGGACATCCTCAATAGGAGCGATATGGGATGGGTCACTTATGCATTTTTGAAGCATTGAGACATGAAAGACTGGATGAACCATTGAAAGCTCTTAGGGTAGCTCTAGTTCATATGCAACCTGCCTGAACTTCATAATAATTTTATACGGCCCTACGTAACATGGGCTTAGTTTCCCTTTCTTACCAAACCTCATAACCCCTTTCATTGGAGACACATTTAAAAAAATACCCAATTCCCTACTGAGAGTTCTAGTCCTCTCATTTTAGCATAGGATATGATTTGTGATGACTTTGGATTGTTTATAGTTGTTACTGTATTACCTTAACTTTTTCCATGGCTTGTTGTACTAGATCTGCCCCGGGTAAGGTGGTTTCACCCATTTCGAACCATCAATTGGTGATCTACATTTCCTTCTATACAAAACTTCATAAGGTGCCATCTTGATACTTGAGTGGTAATTTATAGGCAAATTCAATGAGTGA
>JAOTQJ010054529.1:0-14216 GCA_025642045.1 Solanum sejunctum
GAGGACTAACTGCTCTGATACCACTTCTGTCATGACCCAACCTAGGGACCGTGATTAGTGCTGATTGGGCACCCAGATAAACACCAAACCAGAACCACTTATAACGACTAAGAAATTTCTTGAAATTTCGGCAGAGTTTTCTCTGTTCTACTGCCTAACCATACTTGCAACAGCGAACTCAGCCAACAACAAACATCAATATACATATATATATATATATAAGAGGGCCAACAAGGTCACCGCTGTGGCAGAATTGCCCAACAAACATATCATACAAACAAAGTCACACCCAACACAATTCCTACACCCACATGTATCCACAGACCTCTAGACATACGAACTGAATCATAGAACGGGACAGGGCCCCGTCATACCCTCAAATATACATAAATGCAAAATACAGAAAATACATATACAAGTATATACTAAAAGATTTGCCCCTGATGCAAAGGGAGCATGTCAAAGGCAGACAGAGATCCTAGGCAGATGGTTCTCTAACCTATATGTTGGTACCTACGGGCATGAACGCAGCCCCCCCCCCCGCCCCCGAGGGAAAAGGATTAGTATGAAAAATGTACTAAATATGTAAAGTAGAAAGTACGAAATATAAGTGAGAGCAATAATCTGAATAAAATATACAAGTCAAACCTGTATGCAAACATCAAAGTAATTCTTTATTTAAAATATCAAAATAATGCATACTGGATGGGAACGATGGCGACCTCCAAACTCACGCCATACCACAGCATAACACTAGAAGTTTCAAATCTCAACAACTCCAATACAAGTCCCAACTATAGCCCAAGTGAGCCGAGGCGAACAACGGCCAAGCACTCATGTCATGGGATAGGTGAACTAGGGCGACGACGCCAAGCGTTCACGTATCGTAATGCATAAAGGTCATCATGCCCATTTATTGAACTGAGGCAATGGTGCCATGCACTCCCGTGATGCGGGGAGAACTCGGCCCAGCACTCACATATCATGATCCCATCCCAAGCCCAGTTCCTTATATCTCCAAGCTAAGCAAAGTTGGCCCATGGGCAAACCGACCCGCCGTATCCAACCTACTTCGAAATATATATACATACATACATATAGTTATACATACACACAATATCAACTAGCCTGGGAACCAATGAGAAAAACCAAAAATGGCACGAATAGAGTTGTGAGAATCATATGCATAAAAACTAGTTCCAAAAGCTTAGTAATATTCCCAATGTTCATTTCTGTGAAATCAAGAAACTATTCGTGTAGAAAATTTGTCAAAATTGCTCAATTTCACACATAAAAGTGATTTCAAGGAACTTGCTTAATTTCTCATCATACACATCACTAAACAGACTTCAAAATAATTTTTAAAGTGATTTCGGAATAATAGAATCCATAGCTTTCCGACTATTTAACTTTCGGACAAACGAACACTATTCATGGATTTTTAAAGACTCAAAAGTTAGGGATGGAGATAACTTAGCATAATTGTGTACAGTAATGAACATATGTCCCATTTAGGCTTTTTCACTGAACGTTATGGGCATTTGCGCCCTCCAATAACATACATTCTTTAACAGACTCAACTATTTCACATTTTTAACAACTTCTGGGTTCTACAAAACAAAAGTCAAACTATTTCATATTTTTAACAACTTCCGGGTTCTACATAACAAAAGTCAAAATATAAATACCATTTTTATAACAAGTACCAAGGAGTGGACATAAGATCTATTTGGACCCAAATTGTGAAGGAAAAATAACTTTTACAAAACATGAGATGTTGACCCAACTTAACTAATTCATGCCAAGAGATAGAAATCTTTACATACCTTGTTGTAAGGCCGCGCTACTGCCTTGGAGTGGATGCCTTGCCTCCAAATATTTATCTACATCATATTAGGCAATACTACTAGTATTAGAAACAAAGAAACACTTTTTGATAGTCCAAAATCATAAAAATGGTTATCCGGACAGCAAGAGTTCACTTAGTGACGCAAAGACATTTCTTCAACCTTCTCACTTCTAAATGTATTTTCTAACAACCATTCTTATGTACATGTCATTTACATCTTATTTGCAGTCCCTTAAAGTCCACTAAAAGCCCACAAAACACAACACACAACAATGTTTCCCAATATACCAACGAGCAACATAACATTATACCCGTTCACGATACTTCGAAGTCAACAATCCCAAAATTGTTTCAACTTTACCAACATTATTTTCAATGATTTTACCACACAAAACCAATCTTTTTATAGTCCATAAATAGTCCCAAATCAGGGGTAAGTCGTGCGATAACTTTCTACAATTCTACACAACTTACAAGTGGACAGCATAACATTACACCCACCTTCACTACATTTCGACCTTAACAATTCCAAATCGGTTTCAACCTTAACCTATCTGGTCCAGCAATATTTATACATACAACTAGCTACGAACAAGCTTAAAAATAATAACAAATCAGTTATTAAGGACGTGAAGCCACAACTCGCTCTCCAACAGTCCACAAGTTCATACGAAGCACATAATTGCAATATTATATTTTCACTCATTGTTATGGGCTGTAAAAGTGGTTAATCAGCCTTTTTACATTGCTGTAACACCAACCTATGCTTAATACATAAGTACTAATTCATAATAAAGCCATGCAACAAGAGAAGAACCTCCTAATTAACAAGAAAATTGCACAAGAATCCTTAACATGAAATCTGTCCAGAAATTCCAGCACCAACATACTAACAAATACTTCTTTTTCATAAGAAAATCATACTAAACACATGGGTAAACTTACTTACCTTTAAACTCAAAGTTTAGAGTTTCTTTAGGGACCTTTTTGAGGTTGTAGAGCTTGTTTTTCACCTCTTTAAATGAGAGCAAACAAACACCCAGAAAGCAGATTTATTTCTTGTCTATGCTGGGATGAATTTGTGTGTTGTTCTTATCCCCTTTTCATGCCCTAGATTGGACGACTTACTCTTCACTTTTTGACCATATATATACATATATGACTCATACAATGTTAAGAACAACAAATTCTCTTCATAATACAACCCACAAACTATTTAGAAATCACTAAAACAAAAGGAAAGAGTGCAGCAATTTTCTGGACACAAGCTGTCCAGAATTTCCAGCAAAGCATACCATCATCTACTCCTTGTTTTTCATGAAGAAATCATACCAAATACACAAATATAGTTACTTACCTCAATTCCTTTCTCCAAATAACTCCTACACAAGACCAATCCCCTTTATGCTCCCGGATGTCCAACGTCTATACAAAGTACGACAACGCTAACGATTAGCAACCATATCGGATTTTAAATCCTAACTCTCTAGTTTCAAATTTTATAAAATTTTTGGCAGAATTTCCCCTTAAAACACTACGCCCCGAGAATTCAACTCGGCTCAAATAATTCATCAACAACAACAACAACCACCTACAACATCAACAAGCCTTCTTCAATACCATCACAACATCAAAATACCACAATATGCTATTGCGACATAATTGGTAAAACAGGGCATCTTTAATTTAAACATATATCTACCATATTCAAGCCTTCCTATATACTCCAAGAACTATAACACATCACTCCAACGCCCAACGCAAACCCCCAACGCTAAAACATAACGTTATACGTTCAATGGGGCTCCAATTCAAGCTAACCTTCATGTAATCATTTATATAATTTTCCCAACACTTCTTTCACCCCACAAAGACTATTTCCATGACAAATAAACATAAAGTCATAACTATAAATCCATATATCATCATATGCAATTTATCCCCAATTCCAGCTCCAAATTCGAAATTCAAATTTCAACTAATAACCAACCTTTTTTTCATGTTTTACCTTTATTATAACGCACCCCTAACACACCCACACGCTTTAATTAACAAGAATTAATCTAGAAATTAACATAACTTTTAAGCTCCTCACAAGACCCACATCTTCATAGCCATCAAACCATGCGATTCCTTGACTAACTAGTGCCTCCACGCCACTTAGGGGATCCCATATACCAAGCTTGAAGCATCAAATAATCAAAAACTCACAAAAAAAAATTTCCTTTTTTCCACTGTAGCTGGTCGTGGCTTGTTCTCTCAAGCTTCTCAAAATTTTTCTAAGTATGCATGAAGAATTATCTTCACAAGATAAGGGTGTCCATATATATATAGACACCCAAATTCCACTTGGAACAACAGTAATTGGACACACCCATGACCCCACAACCTTTTTATTCTTAAGGACTAAACTTAGAACAAAATTAACTTTTGGTCCCAAACTTTATCAAATTGAACCAATGAAGGACTTTTGGGTTCCAACTTACGGGGTCTAACAGGTTGTATATATAATTATTTTCTCATAGGTATTTCCTTTAATACAGGTTCAAAAGCCTTACTTATATATGGTAATCCTTCTTTCTTGTTTTTGTGTATTCCTGGCTTATTACTTAGTACATATAACTATTTAGCTTTTATTGGTCGTACTTTACTTCTTGATAACATTTGTATACCATCAATCTTCCAATAAATTGTTAATGTTTTATCTATGTTTTGTTCAGTCATGCTTATATTAAAATTTGATTTAAATAGAATTTAGCTTTTTGATATATACGGTTTCCCGTTAATTGTGTTAATATTGATTTTTCTATAGGATAAGTTATTCTATTGTCAGCTAGATATATTTGTATAGGTGTATCTATGCCTTCTTTAAAATGTGCATATAGCATTATTTGTATTCCTCCAAAGTAGCAATATTTCAAATCATATCTATGTTCAATATGTTTAGTTTCTTCTTCAATTAATTATTTATTTAACAATGGTATCTGTAATGACCCATTAGATCATCTTGAGAATTAGTCCTTTTGCTTTCCTATAATATCCCTCTCATATATTTTAAATAGGTAATTCGAAGTATCCAATAGCTACGATTACTTATGTTATGGGTAAATTTAGATAATTAATTTAATTGCAGAACTAAATTGATAATTTATTAAATATCCTATACCACTTAGTATATATATAAAAAATTATATAGGTATAAATAAAAATAGAAGGCCTGCTGCGCAGCCCTATTAAAAGAACCAAAAAAAAATAGCGGCGTGAACTCAAAGGAAGGGAGTCAGAGAATACAAAGTAGGTAAAATTTGCTTAACTTTTTTGCTTAAGAACATGAGTAGTGATACGTGTATGTATATTATATTATTGTATTCTATTATGTACAATAAGAGTGAAACTGTAGGAAATCTTGCTTTAATTGATGCAAGTGTAGTACTTCTAGGTAGTGATTACAAATATATATATATATATATATATATATATATATATGTAAAAGTTATGATGTCTAAGATTGAAATTAAGAAAAATTATCAGGATCATAGATAAAATATTAATTAATTTGTTTTCTGTAATATGCATTTGTCGCGTTAGTTAGTAAAAATTAGGTTCTTTTAATTAAGACTTTATAAATTAAGTTTTAATGTTGAAATAGATAATTAAGTTTTAAGTGTATTGTATTATATGAATAGCATTAAAAGTTATGTTATCTGGAGGAATTAAGACTAATCCTAAATTTGAAATTCATGAAAATTAGTTGTAGAATTGATTTGATAATTTTCGGGTCTAGGTTAAACATATAGTAGTTTAGGTATTATTAGTGTGAAAATCTTATTGTCAATTCTTATTTGATTAGATCGAAGTGCTTCGGACTCTATTCAAAAGGGAAAGACCCAAGTCCCACAGTTTGTGTTCAAAATTATTAAGGCAAGTGAATTTCTTAACCTTTGTTAAGTATATATAGAATCTTGTACTTTCTGTGTGAGGTGGCAAGAAAAATTTATGTAGGATTTGATTGAAATATTTTGAATTGGGTAATTATTATATGTTGATATTTGACTTGTGGACAAATGATGGGAGTTTATTATATGTGTGAAATAGTGATTAATTGTTATTGATATAGAGGTGATACTTACTGTTAGATATGAATGTTGTTGATGTTTTGATGGAATTGAGATTGAGAATATTGCAACATTTATGTTATTGAGCTACCCATTCTTGATTTTGGGATATATGAATTTGTATGAGAATCTTGCATATTTTATTTCCATGAACATGATTATTGAGCATTTACTATGTGATTGATGGATGTTCTAAGAAAAGAAATGTAAAACCAAAGGAAAATAGTTTCGGCTAGTGAAAAAGAATGAGAATTAAAGAGAATACTATGATTCAATGGGTCGGGTCACACGCTGTGATAGCTACTATGATTCGATGGGTCGGGTCACACACCGTGACAGTTACTATGATTCGATGGGTAGAGTCTCACGCTGCGATAGATGCATGGACTAGGAGTCTCCCATGGGTTCCGCGCTATGTTACAGCGGGTATGTATCACTAGGACAGACATGCATCATTCTATTTGACATAGTATTGCATTACATCTCACGACATTCATTTTCATCCCATAATGTACTAGCTTGTTATGATTATATGAAATGCTATTGAGATTGTTTATTTATTATATCACTTGACTTGTTTATGTCTTTACATGATTAGTTTTGACATTGATTTAATGATGTTTATGAATTAGCGAAAACTTGATAAATAGTAGAATTTTTCCCTATGACTTGAAAGTGGGATAAATGAGGATTGTACTATCATAGGCTTTGATCATATAATTTTTGGATGGTGTAATTGTGAAGGTTATGAATTAGGTTGTAGTTGCAGGGGTTTGGTTGGAGTGTTGGGGGTACCGGTATTCTATATTACTTAATTTTGTGTTTATTAGTTCACTCGTGGAGTACCGTATGTTTGGTTCTCACCCCCTTGCTATAACATCTTTGTAGGTTACGAGCCCGGATCGTCGTAATACACTCTATTTTCCTTGTTGGAGGCTTTCAGTAGAAATTGTGAGAGGTAGTTGCTTGCCATCCTAGCTAACTTCTTACTCCTATTTTATGATTTTATTCTATTCTATAGACAATATTATTTGATACTTGCATTTCTTTTCAAATCTGTTGTAATATATTAGAAGCTTGTGCACTTCTGTACTTATCTTTAAGAGGCTATGGAGACTGTTAGGAAACTTCCCTTTAATTACTCTCGCTTATCGTACATAGTGATGTTCATTGGTACTGAGTATGCCCGTGTTCTTTTGACAGAAGCCGAGGACTAGAGCTATTATTCCTGGTGGTAGAGGTGAGGCAGCTCCTGAGGCAGTTGTCGAGGCCCCAATTGGAGGTAGTGGTAGAGCTCGAGCCAGAGGTTGTGCTCGTGGAGCAGCACTAGTGAGAGGTCATGCTAGAGAGGTCTCTTCAGAGCCTACGACTAACCTTAGAGGGAACTAGGATCCTTCAGAACACGCAGCTTCGCCATTGTTGTAGGATACTTTATTGAGGGTGCTGAATGTGCTTGAGAGTCTTGGTCTGAGCAGTAATACGAGAGGCACACGAAGTAGTTCTTAAACCGGAGGAGGAGCTCAAACCCCAGATCAGCATCATGTTCCACTGGTCTATAATCTGATAGAGTAGCCACTAGTGGGTACTAGAGTTGAGATTGATCCTGCACCAGCTATAGAGGGTCGAGGTGCGCCTATGACTACATTGACGGATAGTGAGTAGCGCTATTATGACATGTTTAGGAAGATGAACCCACGTCAATTTTAGGGTGGACGGATGGATGATTCTAATTAGTTTTTGACTACTTATAGGGAGCCGTTGGATGCTCTTGGCTTAGCTGAGTCACACGGGGTTCGATATGTTGCTCCTCAACTACGTGGGCCAGTCAGAGAATGGTGGAGGACATGTTCAGTATCTTTGCCTGTGGGATCTTCCACCGTGTCTTTGGAGATGTTCTTTGCTGCTTTTTATGATAGATTTGTCCCTTATAGTATGAAGGAAGAGAGCCGATTGAGATTTGAGAGTTCGAGGAAGGATAGTTTATTAGTCACCGAGTATGAGGCCCATTTCTATCAGCTATATAGACATGCTACAGTATTATTCCAAATAAGACAGAGAAAGTTTGTAGGTTTCTGAGAGGGTTGATCTATTCTACTCGACAGGTGGTGTTTAGAGTATCTAGATATGGGGCCTCTTTCCAGTCCGTTGTTAGTGCTGCTAAGGAAGCAGAGCTGATGGAGAGAGAAGAGTTTGGGAACCCTAAGTGGGACCGTGCATTTGGTTAGTTTTTTGGTACCTCATCTGGAGGTAGAGGGTTCTATAGAGGGGTGACTCATCCCAGCGTCGAGGACCAGTTCATGCATCATAACCTACCTCTGAGAATGGACAAACATACCATGGGTCTATAGGGCAAGAAATCTATGGTAGTTTATTAGGATTCGCACGTCAGTCCTAGAGTCAGAAGCTTTTTTATAGGTGTGGAGACCCTGATCACTTTTTGTGACAGTGTCCCTTATCAGGGGACAAGGTAGGCCCTATCCCAGATCTTTAGTTCAGACTAGACCACTGGCACCACCACTATATAGAGGGCGAGGCAGAGCTCTGACAGACAGAGGTGGCTGCATTCCTGGCAGAGGAGCAGGTAGTCCCATAGTCCCACAGAATGGGGATAGAGGTATTGCTCAGATAGGCGATGGTAGGGGACCATATTGCTATGCATTTCTAGGGAGGCTCGAGCTAGAGGCTTCTGATGCAGTCATCATAGGTATTATTTTGGTTTATCATCGATCTGCATCTGTATTATTTGATCCTGGATCTACCTACTCCTATGTGTCATCCTATTTTTCACTTAGATTCGACTTGCTATGTGATCGTATACCTGTACCCATTCATCTTTCTATACCAATAGGTGAGCCTTTAGTGGTGGATCAAGTGTATCGATCCTGTCTTGTTTCTTTATCTAGGTATGGTACTTGGGTAGATATGATTATCCTGGAGATAGTAGATTTTGATGTTATCTTAGGGATGGATTGGCTTTCCCTATATCATGTTATTCTTGATTACTATGCAAAAATGGTGACCTTAGCCATGTCGGAGGTACCAAAAATTTAGTAGAAGGGTGATAGTGGTTCTCATCTAAGCAAAGTCATCTCTTATGTCCGTGCTCAGAAACTGACTGATAGGGGGTGTATGTCTTACTTGGCTTTCATTCGGGATACTAATGTGGATCTACCTTCTATCAAGTCCATTTCAGTGGTATAGGAGTTTGTCGATGCATTTCTCGCTGACCTTCTAGGTGTTCCTCCTGATAGGGATATTGACTTTCCTATTGATCTAGAGCTGGGCGAAAAGCCTATCTCCATCCCTCCATATCGAGTGGCTCTAGTAGAGTTGAAAGAATTGAAGGAGCAACTTCAAGATTTTCTGAGCAAAGGGTTTATTCATCCTAGTCTATCACCTTAGGGTGCCCTAGTCTTGTTCGTGAAAAAGAAAGATGGGTCTATGAAGATGTGTATTGATTATAGACAGCTGAACAAAGTGACTGTCAAGAATCAATATCCCCTCCCTCGTATTTGATGACTTGTTTGATCAGCTTCAGGGAGCAGCTTTATTTTCTTAGATTGACTTGAGGTCTAGTTATCATCAGTTGAGGATTAGGGCGTCAGATCTCCCTAAGATAGCCTTTTGAACTCGTTATGGCCACTATGAATTTTTGGTGATCTCTTTTGGGTTGCAAATGCCCCTGCAGCATTCATGGAGTTGATTAATAGGGTATTCCATCTATACTTAGATTCTTTTGTCATAGTATTCATCGATGACATCTTAGTGTATTCCAAGACCAAGGCTGATCATGTTAGTCACTTGAGGATAGTGCTACAAAGGTTGAGGGAGGAAAAACTATATGGGAAATTCTCCAAGTGTGAGTTTTGGCTTGATTCAGTGGTATTCTTAGGGCATGTGGTGTCTAAAGAGGGGATTAGAGTGGATCCAGCTAAGGCAGAGGCAGTTAGAGGGTAGACGAGGCCTACTTCAGCTACTGAGATTTGCAGTTTTGTGGGGTTAGCAGGGTACTATCGATGGTTTATTCTGGGGTTTTCTTCTATTGTAGCCCCATTGACTATATTAACTCAGAAGAATGTATCCTTTTATTGGAGTGATGAGTACGAGGAAAGCTTTTAAAAACTCAAAACCTTGTTGACTTCATATCCCATTCTAACCTTACCTAAGATAGGTGTAGACTTAATAGTATATTGTGATGCGTCTGGAGTGGGTTTAGGCGGTGTACTGATGCAAAGGCGTAAAGTGATTGCCTATGCTTCTCTAAAATTGAAGGTTCATGAGAAAAATTATCCTATCCACGACTTAGAGCTAGCAACTATGGTTTTTGTTCTTAAGTTGTGGCGTCATTACTTATATGGTGTACATTGTGAGGCCTTCACTGGTCATAGAAGCCTTCAGTATATATTCAGTCAAAGAGATCTAAACTTGAGGCAGCGTAGGTGGATGGAGCTACTAAAGGACTATGATTTAACCATCCTATATCATCCCGGGAAGGCGAATGTTGTGGCTGATGCCTTGAGTAGAAAGACTTCTAGCATGGGGAGTCTAGCCACCATTCGAGCTGAAGGGCGAGCTTTGGCCAGGGATGTTCAGCGTCTAGCTAATGGCCTAGTCAAGTTACAGCTTTCTAATAAGGGAGGCGTACTTGCTTTCCTTAAGGCTCGTTCTTCCTTGATGGACCAAATTTGAGAACGTCAGTTTGAGGACGAGAAGTTATGCCTCATCAGAGATAAAGTGACCAGAGGAGAGGCTAAGGAAGTAGTGTTTGATCTTGATGGTGTTTTAAGGATCGGAGGTCGAGTCTATGTGCCTAAGATAGGTGATTTGATTAAATTGGTTCTTGAGGAGGCTTACTGTACTCGTTATTCCATTCATCCAAGAGCAGCGAAGATGTATCATGACCTGAGTCAACACTATTGGTGGTATGGTATGAAGAAGGATATTTCAGAGTTTGTGGCTAAGTTTTTGACTTGTCAGCAGGTTAACTGTGAGCACCAGCGGCTGGAGGCGAGCTTCAGAGGATGCCCATTCCTACATGGAAGTGGGAGCGAATCACTATGGATTTTGTAGTGGTTTTGCCCACTACTATGGGTGGTTATGACTCTATATGGTGGTTATGGATCAATTGACTATGTCTACCCATTTCATTCTTGTTAAGGTCAAGTACACAGCAGAGAAGTTAGCTGAGCTTTATATTAGTCAAATAGTCAGATTGCATGGTATGCCAGTTTCTATCATTTCTGATCGGGGTTCACTCTTTACTTTTTATTTTTGGAGGGCCTTACAGCATAGTCTAGGTACTCAGCTGGATATGAGCTTAGCCTTTCACCCTCAGATAGATGGACAGTCTGAGCAGACTATTCAAGTGTTAGAAGATATGTTACGAGAGTGTGTGATTGATTTTGGTGCCCGTTGGGACCAACACTTGCCCTTAGTGGAGTTCGCTTACAATAATAGTTATCACTCCAGTATTCGAATGGATCTATTCGAGGCATTGTAGGGTAGATGGTGTAGATCTCTAATTGGTTGGTTTGATTCTGCTGAGACAGACTTATTAGATGCAGACATTCTGAGGGATGCTGTGGAGCAGGTCCATATGATTCAGGGTAGGTTGTTGACTGCCTAGAGTCGACAAAAAGGTTATCTAGATAGGATTGTCCAAGCATTAGAGTTTATGGAGTGCGATCATGTTTGGCTCAGAGTATTACCTATGAAGGGGGAGATGCGATTTGGGAAGAAGGGAAAGCTTATCCCTCAATTTATTGGCCCATTTAAGATTTTTGAGAGAGTTGGAGAGGTGCCCTATAGACTGACCTTGCCACCTAGCCTATCATCTGTACATCCTGTATTCCATGTCTCTATGCTCCAGAAGTATGTGCCCGATGAGTCTCATATACTCTCTTTTGGTTCGGTGTCATTGAGTCCAAACATGTCATTTGTGAAGGAGCCTATAGCTAATGTGGATAGACAGGTTCGAAACCTGAGAAACAAAGAAATTTCTTCCGTGAAGGTGTAATAGATGAACCATCCAGTTAGAGAGGCGACTTGGGAGACTGTGTTGACATGCGTGCTAAATATCCCCATCTCTTCTAAGCTTTCGGTACTTTTCTCTACATTATGTTTGAGGACGAACATGACTTTTAGTGGTAGATAATGTAATGACCCGTTAGATCAACTTGAGAATTAGTCCTTTTGCTTTCCTATAATATCCCTCTCATATATCTTAAATAGGTAATTCAAACTATTCAATAGCTACGATTACTTATGATACGGGTAAATTTAGACAATTAGTTTAATTGGTGGACTAAATTGATAACTTATTAAATATCCTATACCACTTAGTATATATCAAAAAATTATATAGGTATAAATAAAAATAGAAGGGCTGCTGCACAACCCTATTAAAAGAAGAAAAAGAAATAGCGGCCTGAACTCAAAGGAAGGGAGTCAGAGAATACAAAGTAGGTAAAATTTACTTAAAGTTTTTGTTTAAGAACATGAGTAGTGATATGTGTATGTATATTATATTATTGTATTCTATTATATACAATAAGAGTGAAACTGTAGAAAATCTTGCTTGAATTGATGCAAGTGTAGTACTTCTAGGTAGTGATGACAAATATATATATATATATGGAAAAATTATGATGTCTAAGATTGAATCTAAGAAAAATTGTTAGGATCATAGATAAAATATTGATTAATTTTGTTTTCTGTAACATGCACTTGTCACGTCACTTAGTAAAAATTAGGTTCTTCTATATTAAGACTTTATAAATTAAGTTTTAATATTGAAATAGATAATTAAGTTTTAGGTGTATTGTATTTTATGAATGCCATTAAAAGTTATGTTATTTGAAGGGATTAAGACCTAATCCTAAGTTTGAAATTCATGAAAATTGGTTGTAGAATTGATTTGACAATTTCCGGGTCTAGGTTAGACATATAGTAGTTTAGGTATTATTAGTGTGAAAATCTTATTGTGAATTCTTGTTTGATTAGATCGAAGTGGTTCGGACTCTATTCAAAAGGGGAAGACCCAAGTCCCACAGTGAGTGTTCAAAATTATTAAGGCAAGTGAATTTCTTAACCTTTGTTAAGTATATAGAATTATATACTTCCTGTATGAGGTGGTAAGAATAATTATGTAGGCTTTGATTGAAATATTTTTGTTAGACCCCATAAGTTAGAACTCATAAGTCCTTAATTGGTTCAATTTGGTAAAGTTTGGGATGAAAAGTTAATTTTGCTCTAAGTTAAATCCTTAAGAATAAAAAGGTTATGGGGTCATGTGTGTGTCCAATTTGTATTGGTCCATGTGTGGACTTGGTCGATATATATAACCTTGTGAGAGTTATCTTCTACAAGAGAGGGAGTTGATACTTAGCAAAATTTGGGAAACAAATCTGTGAGACCAAGTCTCGGCCAGTAGCTGAAGAAACAAAATTATTTTCTTTTGAGTTTTTGAGTATTTAATGCTCCAAGCTAGTTATATTAGATCCCCTAAGTGGCGTAGAGGCGTTAGTTGGTCAAGAAAACGCTTGGTTCGACGGCTAGGAAGATGTGGATCTTGTAAGGACCTTGAAAGGTATGTTAATTTCTAGCTCAAATCTTGTTAATTAAAGCTTGTGGGTGTGTCAGGGGTGCATTATAAAGAAGGTAAAAGATGAAAAAAAATGTTGGTTATTAATTAAATTTTGAAATTCGAATTTGGAGTGGGAATTGAGGACAAGTTGCTTATGATGATATATGGATTTATAGTTATGTGTTTATGTTTATTTCTCATGGAAATAGTCTTTGTGAGGTGAAAGAAGTGTTGGGAAAAACTACATTAGTGTTTACATGAAAGTTTGCTTGAATTGGAGTCCCATTGAATGTATAATGTTATGTTTTAGTGTTGGGGGTTTCGGTTGGGCTTTGGGGTGATTTATTATGGTTCTTGGAGTATATAGGAAGGCTTGAATATGGTAGATATAAGTTTGAATCAATGCTGCGCTATTTTACCATTTATGTCGCAATAGCATTTTGTGGTGTTTTGATGTTGTGATGGTATTGGAAAAGATTTATTGATGTTTTAGGTTGTTGATTGATTATTTGTGCCGAGTTGAATTCTCGGGGTGGCGTATTTTAAGGAGAAATGTTGCCAAAACTTTTAAAAAATTTGGAACGAGAAATCTAGAAGTTAATACCCTCTATGGTTATTAATCGTTGGCGTTATTGTGATTCGTGTAGACATGGGACATCCCGAAGCA
>JAOTQJ010054569.1:0-14213 GCA_025642045.1 Solanum sejunctum
GGAAACTCTGTCAAAATTTTTGTGGAATTCCTTAGTTGTCGTAAGTAAAGATTCAGTATAAGTGGTTGTCGCGGTGTTCTATCGGCGCCATTCGCGGCCCCGGGGTTGGGTCGTGACAAATACGCCCCCAAAAAAGGGCCAAAATATAAGGCAAAAAGCGTCACAAAAGTTTTTTTTAAAAAAAGGAAAGATTATATTAATACACAACATATTTTACCATATTTTTTAATAATTCCTACCATCTAAAATATTATAAAAATCCCTTATTTCTACTATCTCTCCCTCCAATTTATAGATACATAGATTATTATTTCTCTCTCCTTTTTAATTTATCCTAATTTATCCTGTAATTTGAGTATTCTAATTAATATCTACATAATCTTCCTATTTTTTAATTATCTAATCAATCTTTTCATTATTAATTTCAGTTTTAAAATTTTTATCATTATTTTCAAACTAAACAAAAAAGTGAAGAAACTGAAAAGTTTTCAACAATGCTTCTAGACATAAGATGGGATGAGAGTCAAGACATGTCCTAGGATCACCCTCAAAGTAAAAGTGAAAATAGGAATAATATAAGATAGGTAGGTGGTGGCTTGTCCTTGGAAGATAGGTCTCACCACAACAATTGTCTCAATTCCAATCTAGACGTCGGACGATGGCTGAAAGTAATCTCTGGTCCCTACATGGTGAGATCAGTAGGCAAAAGTATGTGTTAGTACGTTTGAATGTACTAAGTATGCGGGGTACAATACATGAGATTTAGCAAACCTGCATTCAATGTTAGATGGCAAGGACACATAATATAGAAAGAGATATATTGTCACGCCCCGGGAGGAGACCCAAGATGTGGACAATACTCAGAGACTATTTCTAGTCCCCAAATGAAGCACTTGTCATCACATTCATTCAACCAATCATCTTACTAATTAGTGAAAGTTAACAGAATGTAAATGGACACATCTATCATCTAGTCTCAAAATAATGGTATAAATAAAAGGCTAGTAAAAAGAACTAGCTCGCAATCTTAACAATCAATATCCGGCTCTAGTTTATAAAGCCTCTATCACTATTAGGTGGTGTCAATGACATACCCATGGCTATATCAATCATAATAAAAACTAAGGAACTCTAACTCTAAAGCATGATGAAAATAAATTAAATGAATCCTCCGAAGTAGGAAGGCTAACCAATCTATTGAATGTCCAAAGATCCTTAACGATGCATCTGCTAATGATCTTTATCCCGTGTATCTACACCATAAAATGATGCAGTACTAGAGTGGCATCAGTACATGAAATGCACGATATGTAAAATAGCTGAATGAAACTGAAGCAAGTCAAATAATATAGAAACAATAATCAACATCAAGGATAGTAATAAATCAACATGTCAAATGTTTATCTAAAAAGCAAGAATAAAGAGTATACAAATGACCCATCTAACCTATCAAACTTCATCAATCAAATCAGACTCATCTCAACTTATCTCATCTCGACTCAGATTACTCAGTTGGAAACTTTCTGGGAGTATCTCTTATCCGACAACGATCACTTATGAGCAACTGATTGTACAACAATCACGCTAATATTGCCACAGTCGTTCTGTACTTGTCAGGTAGAGAACAAATCAAAACTATAAGGACAAGTCCAAATGGAGACAGCAGAGCTATAAGTCCTCTATTGATTTCATGGACTTCTAATCAGAGAGGACCTTAATATAATGTGATGTGATGATCCTAATCCTCACCTTCGCTTGGCTACATAGTTTGACGAGTGCAAGTTGGTATAACTCTTACTCTTTTGATGCTTGATACTCCTCCCATGACTCAATGCTCATAAAATAATCTATCCAATCAAACTATCTTAATCCAATCATCTCAATCAGCCTCATGGAGGCACAATCTTTTAATCAGTCTCATAGAGACTCTAATCATCTCATCAATCAATATCTTAACCAATATCTCAAGGGTAGAGACAATCATTAGGGAACAATCGAATAGGAAAATCATTAGAGTTCATTTGGAAAGATTCATGGTCCCTCAAACACTATCAATCTATCAACATTCTCACATTCGCAATCACAATCTCTATCAACATTCCCAATAGAGTCTCTAGATTCAATTTCTATCTTCATTCATGTAATCTTTATGAAATAGTAAATAGCACTTATACAATAATTCATGTAAAAATATTCAATTCAAGAAAATAAATTTATGATGATCATCAGATATGAAAATACATGTAAATAATATAATTTTCAAGAAAATCTTCAAGAATCATGCATGTATACATCAAGAACCTTCACCTCTCATCTAAGACCATCTACGGGGCACATGAGAGAACAATGTCAGGCTTTTAGTTTAGCCTTACATACCTTGGATAAAGCTCCTTCAATCAACCGTGTCTATTATACATATACATAAAAAATAATTTTTACTATATATAAATAGTATAATTTTTTACGGTTATTGATTTGTTACCTAGCTACAAAATGGCTCCGCCACTGCTATGACAACTATGTATAACTATGGAGCTCACATATTAGCTGAGCTCCTAATTTGCGTAAATTAAAGATGAACACTTATAGTTTATGACATGGACATACTATCATGGTATTTAGTCCTTTCCTTATGCTTTCGCACCACAGAATTATGTTAACTAAGATGTAAACTAGAGACAAGTAGTATCATCATCATCACTAATTTCAGATAAGGAAGGTGGTACTGCTGTGGTTGGTGGACACAACAGAGGACAATGGAGTTTTGAGTTTGTAATCAAATCTAAACTCGTTGATTAATGGAATTAGAAATCAAATCATATAAGTCAAGTCATGGCTTTGTTATGAGAGAATCTAATAATACATGATATAAGGTTGAATAAGTAGTACATGACTAATACATTTATAAATAAGAACTTGGTCATAAATAATCACTACATTACTAACACAAGGATAACTCTAACAAGCTACCAAACAGCTAGCAGTAGCAGTCATAGCATAATGTCTATTTTGGCAAGCAGCCTTCTGAAGAAATTCAATAGAATAAATGGTAGCTTGCGACGGAACCATGGAGGTCTTAACACATAAAATCCAGTGATAAGAGCCAGAACACGAAAAGGCGTGACATAAAGAGCAATGGCAGTAATCAAGCAGAAAATAACAAAGATCACGGTTGCTCTAGGATCTCTCCAGCTCAACAAAGACTGTACCCTCTCCCCTTGAGTAGCCAAATCACCTACCAGAGTCTGTATCTTTTACAAATACTTTTCAGACGGCCATACCTTATCCTAATAATATCAATTGGAAGTGAAGTAGAGAGGTATCAAACTCCTCGTCCAGTTCATCAGGATGAGCAGTATCAGCATAAGAGAGATAAATATCCATGAATGGAGGATGCCTAAGTCTATATCTGTAGTGCCCAAGTACGATTAAGGAGAGAAACAAAAATGGTAGTCAAAATACGCTTTGGATATAGAACTAGTATCAAGAATAAGATATGGATCACAACAATCATAATGGGATTTTTCCAATTGCAAATTTGATCAAACCATTTCCAAATAGCAATTAATCCACCTAAAACATTTCTCATTCTAAATATGTGGACTTTGATTTTCCTCATACTCTATAAGTGAGAATCAACATCTAATATATGCTTCACTATCTCTTTCCTCAAAGGTGGCTCAGTACGACTCAGCCTCTTAGAGATAACTGAGTGGCTTGATACCTGAATTTGTCTTGCAGAATCTGAGTTTTGCGTATCGATCTATCCTCACTAATAGCTATAGGATGAATATAGTGCATTTTGGGTAACTGCATCTGAGAGTACAAATCAATCATGTTCATTAACAATGGGCAAGTAAGTCTTACTGCCAAGTGAATTTCACCCATCTTCTTTACCCCAGTAGGATGCAAGATTAGTAGCGGATAAGAATACTTGTAGACACGATCTGTCTCAAGAGATGAAAGACGGATCCTGACTTTTCCAATCCTTGAGTCCCTAGCCCCACTAGATGTATTTTCTCCTTGCAGATGGTAATTATCAAAAACACTAATAGTTATGACACTGCAAAGACCAAATACTTTCCAAGTGTACTGCTCGTTCCACTTAGGAGCAAAGCTATCTATAATTGTCCTTGTTTGAATCTAATTCTGCTCATTTGGCAACATAATAGGCATTTGTTGATTCCCTCCTATTCTTTCTTTTTATCCGCAAAAGTCCTTGAGCATTCAAAACGCCCAATTCTAGGATACCAATGCTGGATTTCCACAACTGTTTTGCAGTTGGTCTCAAGTCACTATAGTAGTCTGTTGGTTCATCAAAAACATGGTAGCCCCTTTCAAAGCATAGTCTCATGTGAATCCTGCTTGCAAAGTTGATTTCCTTCTCCTTTTCTCTATCTATAGTATTATGCTTTTCAAGATTATACCACTTACTACTAATAGGTCGGTCATTGTACCTCCTGTCAATGTACTACAAAGGAATAAGACATTTTCCAAGTACTACATCTTTGTTTGGTGCAACTCTATCTTCCACGCTCTAAATCAATGGTTCCAGAAATGGTTTTGCTACTATAAAAATCAACTCCTCATTCCATATGGGATTAATAGTCCTTCTCATGGAAACTTTGGTTGTCAATTCTTGATTTCTAAGGAAGGATTTCACATAAACTGCTGGAGACCTACTTCTGTCACCAGGAATTAAGTCCTGAGCCTTGATCACATTAACTATAAGGTACCACAGCTTTGGTGAATGGTAAACCTTAGACCTCATATTCAGAAGAGCATTAGCACTACTAATGGTGGCCTAATCCTCATGCCAAGATTCTAGAAAGGCTACATCAGCTTGAGTATCCATCCAAACAGCCAATATTAACTCTCCTTTGAATTTGCTACCATTTCTGTCCTCCAACGCGTCCCACTGCTGAGCAAGAGGACTATTAGGGGGGAAGTGGGAGAAGTGCAACACATTTGTACTTACTTGGATCGTGAATACAATCTCCCAAGAGTTGTTGAGTGGGACTGTGTATGCCTCGAATGCAGCAATGGTTTGGGCTGACCTAAGTGAACGATTCAATAAGGTAGATGGATCTAGAAACTATCAACTCCATCAAGAAATATGCACTCTGAATCTGGGTAATATGACTATCTCTGCATATTTTACCAAGATGAGACTCTTATGGGATGAGTTTGATGCATTAGTCCCTCTTCCTGCTTGTAACTATGACAAATCTAAGACATATGTTGATCATATTCAATATCAAGGAGGAGGTAATAGGAGCAGTCAAGGTTAATTTACCAACAATCACAAGCAGAGGAGGAATTGGAATGCAATTTGTGACTACTATAATATGCATGGACATACTAGGGATATTTGCTACAAGCTTGTTGGATATCCAAATGATTGGAAGTTCAAGAAGAAGACAGGGCAAGCACCTATGCAGACCAACAGACTGTAGAGGAGTCATGATGTAGTGAATCATGTGTCTGCTTCCAGAGATGAGGTGGAGTTAGTTGATGATCTTGCTCTTGTGATGAAGGGCAAGGAAATTGAAACTGGCACACAGATGTCCTTTACTCCAAATCAGTAAAGTAGAATTCTACACATAAGCAGGCTCAAGCACAGGCAAGAGACTGGATGACATGGCAAATATGACAGATATGATCACTACTCTGTCTGCAAGTAGTGATAACACACATAAGGCTGAGAAAGGAGGGGAACACTGGATAGTTGACTCAGGGGCCACATGTCACATGACACATAAGCTAGACAAGCTTTGTTATACATCTAACTGTGTCAATAGCAAGGTACATTTACCCAATGGTGAGATTGTACAGGTATCACACATTGGCTGTTTTAGTACAGCCAATGGAGATGTCTTGAAAGATGTACTGGTGGTGCCAACATTTAAACACAATCTACTTTCAGTGTCCAAATTAACAAAGTAATCACACTAGTCTGTTAGTTTCTTCCCTGAATTTTTTGTACTTCAGGACCTCTCAAGTGGAAGAGTTAGAGGGACTGGTAGAGAAGTTGGAGGTCTATATTACTTTCAAGCAGGGATGGAATGCAGAGAGAACAGGGGCCACACAAGCTGTTAATGACACAACATCATGTTGTAGATAAACTACTATGGCACAGAAGACTAGGGCACCCTTCTTCAAGGGTGTTGCAGTATCTTTTCATAAATAAGGAACTCACTGGAAGTGATGAATATATCAAGTGTCCTATCTAGCCTTTAGCTAAATAGACTAGACTACCTTTTCATTTGAGCACATCTAGTGCACAGGCTATTTTTTATTTGATTCATGTGGATGTATGGGGACCTTACAGAGTTGCTACTCATAATGGATTCAAATTTTTCTTAACCATAGTTGATATTACTCAAGGATGTGCTGGATATATCTACTGAAATTAAAGAGTGATGTCTTCTCAATGTTAAAGTCTTTTTTGACACTAGTAAGAACTCAATTCAGTAAACATGTTAAGAAGATTATGACTGATAATGGGACTGAATTCTTTAACAGTGAGTGTTGTGATTTGCTGAAATCTTTTGGCATCATTCATCAAAGTAGTTGTCCATACACTCCATAGCAAAATAGAGTAGTTGAGAGAAAACATAGACATATACTTGAAGTGGCTAGAGCAATTAGATTTCAAGGCAACATCCCTATCAAATTTTGAGGGGAATGTGTGTTATCTGCTGTGTACCTAATAAATAAACTTCCTACTTTAGTTTTGTAGGGCATGTCTCCTTATGATAATTTCATGGACATAAAGCAAGTATTGACCACTTGAGGACCAAAGGTTGCTTATGCTATGTAGCCAAGGTGATCAAACAAGACAAGTTCTCTCCTAGAGCTGAAGCTTGTGTGCTACTGGGGTATTTACCAACACAAAAAGGATATATCTTATACAGTCTGCCTCAAAAAAGGATCATTGTTAGCAGAGATGTTGTCTTCATGGAAAATGTGTTTCCTTTCAAGCAGATACCCTGTAGTCAGAAGCCACTCTTTCCTACTGAATCAATTGCCACATTAGATGATCTGCCCATATGTCAAGAGAATGAGGAATCACTTATACCAAATGCTACAGATGACAGAACAGAAGCTGCATATGATGAAGAAAATGCTGCTCAGTTTGATGACACAAACATCAGTATTGTCTTGAGGAGAACCACATGAAGAAACTCCATGCAGAAGATCCACCAGGAACTATCATCCTCCTATTTGGATGAAGGATTATATGACTCCAACAACCACAACTTACTCTCAGAGCCATTATGTGTCTTATGACAACATCTCACGAAAATACAAAGCCTACTTGTCCTGTTTGTCTGGAGAGGTTGAACCAAAGACTTTTCAGTAGGCAGTCAAGGATTCCAGATGGATACTTGCTATGCAGCAGGAGGTACAGGCCTAGGAGGAAAATAAAACCTGGGAGATAGTTGAATTACCTGAAGAAAAAAATATTGTTGGTTGTAAATGAATGTATAAGATCAAATACAAAGCTAATGGACAGATTGACAGATTTAAAGCCAGATTAGTAGCAAAAGGATATAGCCAAACTGAAGGGATTGATTACAAGGAGACATTCTCTCCTGAATATAGTTAGATCAATCATAGCACTGGCTGCCACTCAACATTGGAACATCTTCCAAATGGATGTGTTTAACGCATTTTTGCAAGGGGACCTACTTGAGAAAGTGTACATGGAGCTGCCTAAAGGATTCTATACTGCTGAGAAGGATAGAAACCTTGTATGCAAGCTGGTAAAGTACTTATATGGACTGAAGCAAGCTTCAAGACAATGGAATGCCAAGTTGACTGATGTTTTGCTGAGTTCAGGCTACTCCCAAAGTCATATAGATTATTCCTTGTTCACAAAGAGGAGGGGCACTAGACTGGTAGTTGTACTGGTATATATTGATGATCTTCTGCTCACAGGGAATGATGAAAGGCTGCTGGAAGAAACCAAACAAGTGTTACACAATCACTTCAAGATTAAAGACTTGGGAGAACTCATATACTTCTTGGGGATTGAGATTATTAGATCCAACAGAGGCATTGTGATGAACCAACGAAAATATGCACTTGAATTGATAGCTAAAGCAGGTTTAGGGAATGCCAAACCTTGCATGACTTCTTTGGAATGCAATCAGAAGCTGAGCAGTGCTGACTTTGAACCTAAAACTCTGCATGATGACATTTCACTATATCAAAGGTTAGTTGAAAAATTACTATACCTTACCATACAAGGCCAGACATAGCCTTTGCAGTCCAGTTATTAAGTCAGTTTATGCAAAAACCTAAGGCATCACATTGGAAGGTTGCTTTGAGGGTGATTAGATACATTAAGCTGGAACCTGGAAAGGGGCTACTCATGAGTTCAAATCAGCAACCACAACTAAATGGGTACTATGAGGCAGATTGGGCTGCTTTCCCAAGCACAAGAAGATCAGTTACTGATTTTATTTTGATGTTTGGTGATTTTTCTATCTCCTGGAAGTCAAAGAAACAACACACTGTCTCTAGAAGCTCCATAGAGGCAGAGTATAGAAGTCTTGTTGCACTCACTGCTAAGACTATATGGGTTACTAGCTTGTTCAAGGAGTTGGGTGTCAACTTGAAAAGGCCAACAGTCATCTATTGTGACAATAAATCATCCTTACAGATCGCTACTAATTCAGAGTTTCACGAGCGTACAAAACACGTAGAGATAGATTGTCACTTTATTCGAGAGAAGATCCAAAAAGGTGTCATCAAAACCATCTATGTCAACACTAAAGATCAAGAGGCTGACCTACTTACTAAGGCATTAGGAAAGGCACAACATGAGCTATTAGTGAGCAAGCTTGGAGTATTGAACAACTTCAATACATCTAGCTTGGGGGGAGTATTGAGGCTTAATTAGTTATAACTAGTTAGTTAATTAGTTAAAATTAGTTAATTAGTTAGTTAATTGGTTATAGATATTGATTCCATGTAGTGATGTATATAGTAGTTAGTATAGGAATTAATTGTGTATATATATAAATATACACACATACACAGATGTAGTAACTGTTCATACTTTCCCAAATTGAAAGAAAAAGCTTTCCCCTAAATTCTCTCTTCCTCACTTTTAATCCAATCTCGCTGAAGTTCTAGAGAAGCATATCACCAATGACCTTCCCTCCATCAAGGTGGGGTTTGGTCCCCTTTAGTGAAATATCTTCTTCAGGTGGTGGTCTCTGCATTTTCAAACCTTTCTACTTCTCCACTACAATTAAACCAAATGTCCAACAAATGAAAAAAAAATCTTCTAAATAATACCTCTGAGAAACAACTCAAAACTACATTAATACTCAAGAAACTTCATATACAACACAATCTAAAGTTTGTTTATCCTAATTCTTACTTAAGGTTTAAAGAGGGAGGGGGGAATAACTAAAACTTCTAATGTCAAGATTATAGCCATATTACAGCTCAACAAATACCAAGAATGTAAAAAAAATAGATTTTCAAGAAGACATTTGCTTAACTTTTGTACCTGAAAGACTTACACATTCATAAAGAGAAATGCATATACCTTGAAGGGTTCATAGGAAGTGAGAGTAAAACATGGTATTCTTGCTTACAAGGGTTTAAAGATTGAAATTCTAGAGGAGAAAAACCAAAGGGGTTTAGTTGCTTTTTGGTATCAAAGTGGAAGAGACTGGTATAGTGACGTCTAGATAGATAGAGAGGAAAAAAGACATGCGAAGACTCACACAAGAGTCTTTGGCCAAAACCTCAACTATACTCAAACTTAAACTACATCCGTATATTATTATATTGGACAATGCACATCCCTCAATTATTCAATAAATTAACAAGATTCATCCTTTCATTATTTTTATGATAAAAAACATCCTTCAACTATACCCTAAATTTAAACTACATCCTTATATTATTATAATAAACAAAAAACCTCCTTCAATTATTTCAAAAATGACAAAATTTATTCTTTCATTGATTTCTATCAATAATTAATTGTTAAGCCTACAAACCTCTAGTGAGATGATATAATTTAATTGGGTCTCAAAGTCCAATGAAATTAGCAATCGAGAAATAAAAAGTGACATTAATTTAAATAAAGAAAATGTTAGAAATCATAACTAGTTAAAATATTTCTTTCTAAAAAATCATTGAAAAATTTAAAAATAATATGAATAAAGATATGGCGCCTCCTAAAAATACATATGTTTATGTAAATACAAGAATTAGGAGGGATATTTTGACACAAAAATACATATGTTTACATAAATTCAAGAATTAGGAGGCGTCATATGTTTATCCATAGTATTATTTAAATTCTTCAATGATTTTTTTAAAAAACTATTTTAACTAGTTATGATTTCTAACACTTTCTTTATGTAAATTTATGTGTCACTTTTTATTTCTTGAGTACCAAGTTAATTGATCTGTGAAACTCAACTAGATTAAATTATCTGAACAGAGGTTCGTAGACTTAACAGTTAATTATTTATAGAAACTAATGAAAGGATGAATCTTGTCATTTTTGAAATAATTGAGGAATATTTTATATTTATTATAATAACATAAGGGTATAGTTTAAATTTGAGATATAATTGAAATATATTTTTTGCCACAAAAATAATGAAAGAATAGATCTTGCCATTTTTTGAATAATGATACAAGGGCGTAGTTACGTAGTTTAAGTTTGGGATGTTTTTGGCCAAAAACTCGAAGACACAACAAGAAGAAACAGAGAGAGAGTAAAAAAGGACAGAGCAGGGTGATTGGGCAGGTGGGGTATTGGGTAGGTAATACTTTGTTGTCTTCATAAATGGAGATGACTTGATAAGAGAGTCACGATTTTCTCTCTATAAATGTTCCTAAACCTTTTTTTACAAAATTTAATGGCATATTTTGAGGTTTTCCCTCTACTAGTCCTTAGTTCCAAGGCACGTGTCCTTGCAATTTGGCTAAACTATCTAAAATAATAAAGATAATATTTCAATGTGTATAAAGAGTAATAGAAGATCTAATGAGAAAAAAAAATTAATTACAAGTTAAATTTGGAGAATAGTAAGGTTGTCTGATGAGTTATCAGAAAATTGGTAAATTGATGCTAGACCTCTATACATAACATCTCGGTCCACAATGCTGCTATTCATCGTTGCAATAAACTTTTACTATTGTTTTACCCCCATTGATAATATGGACGTTTATACCTATGTTATGATTTAAAAGAAAATTGATAATAATTTTATTTTGATTTTACCTTCAATTGATAAAGCAACTGAAATACCTATAACACTTTTTAAATATTTTTCAACAATTATTGAAACACATTCAATAACTTTTGTAATAATTATTGAAATATGTTCAATAATTATTGCAACAACAATTAGAACACCTACAACAATTGTTGAATATTTTTCACAGTTACTAAAATATATTCAGTAACTTATGTAGCAATTGTTGAAATATATTCAACAATTGTTATAGCAGCAAGTTGAGCGCCAACAACTATTGTTGAAATTATATTTCAGCAACTACTAAATTATATGCAATAATTAGTGAAGCAATTGCTAAATTGGATGCAACAACTGTTATAACGTATCTAATTGCTTATATGTTTCACCATATGCTGCATTTATTTTAGCAGCAAGTGCTGAAACGAATTCAATCAAAATAGTAGATAAAACTCAAATAAGAAGTACACATAAAACAATAGTATTAACTTACCACAATGATTAAAAATTACCTTAAAAACAATGTCTATTGATACAACAATGAAATTTAATATCAAAACGATGAAATTTTAGATCTTTTTTTCTCAAATTCAATTTTTGAAAAAAAAAAAAAGTTGTTATGCTCTCCCTCTTCTTTCCAACATAATAATAACAATAGCCACAAGAAACAATAATAATACAAAAAAGAGAAAGAAGGGGAGGAAAAAGAAAAGAAAAGAGGAGCAGAAAATAACGCAAAGGAAGAGGAGGGAGTGATGCACAACTTTTTACTTTTTTTTAAAAATATGTTAAAGTTAATAATATTGAATCAATTTGTAAAAAAAAAACTTAAGAACATGTTAAAAAAGTCATCAAAACTTATTAATTATTAACCATAAATTATCAACTATCCTCAATAGGTAAAACTCTTATTATTTTTTAATTTTGAAATTATTTTATCATCCTTAATTAACTTTCCCATGAAACATAGAAAGAGTGTAAAGGACAAAGCAGAGCAATTGGGCAGGTGGGGTAGAATGTAGGTAATACTTTATTGTCTTCATAAATGGATGACCTGATGTAAGAGAGTTAAGATTTTTCTCTCTAAAAATGTTCTTGAGAAATGAACTAAACTTTTTTTTACGAAATTTAATGATATATTTTGAGTTTTATCCTCTATTAGTTTTTAGTCCTTGAACACGTATATTGTATGTGTGTCTTTATCAATTTATATAAGACTATTTAAAATATTAAAGATAATATTTAAATATGTGTTTAAAGAGTAATAAAAGATTTAATGAGAAAAAATTAATTACAAACTCAATTTGGAGAATAGTAAAGTTGTCTGATGAGTTATTAGAGAATAGGTAAATCTAAAAATGTGAAAATATTGTCCAGAATAAGATATTATGGGAAAGATGAAAAATACATTTAATCCTAATAACTAAGAATATTTATATTGATATAAACGGAGGACGGAGATAAAAACAAAGAGAATATACTGACTAAAATAATTACATGGAATAACTAAAAAATGTATATACCTAACTATAGTTAATTGTTGATTAATTTTACCATGCCTTCTTGCATTCTTACTGTGTGTTTTCAACGTTTCCAGAAAGCATTGATTTGGGATGAAATTTGAGTGGTTCAGATGTTATAACACTTTTCTGACATTAGGTGAAGTGTCTGTATCTATATATATATATATTAATGGTATTTTTTCATTTAAAAAAATAATATAATTTAACTTGGCATGAAGATTAAAAAAATAAAAAAGATTTTTTTTATTTTGTGATTGTATATTAAAGTTGTGTCAAATGTACTTGTAGTCTTAAACATGTTATCTGAAAAGTTGAACTTAAAATGTTATCAATAAAAGGAAAGAAGTCATTTTTTTTAAACTGATTAAAATACAGAGTAAATCATTTTTTTTAAATGGAGGAAGTATTATTGTAGTAACTCGATTTTATAGAATTATTTAGTATTTTAATTTTTAAACTTTTTTTTTTAATTTTTCACTAGTTATATATGATGATATGATAATACGATGAGTTGTGGCTAGTAATATATGATCACTAGTAATATGATTAATACCACCAATTAATTTAGCAAACTCTTAAATGAAGCTCAGACCCATAGAGAATTAGTTCTTAGTCCGTGAGATATTTGGAAAACCAAAAAAAAAAATGATTAGCACCTATAGAATATTCAAAACTTTATATAAACAAACAAACAAAACTTCACTTATCTATTACACAAACCCACCACTAGTTTCAGATCTTTACCAATGCTCCGACGGGCTGTGGCAAATCGACGGTGAGCCGGCAGGAACAGGTAATTTCCGACGAACTTTATTCCCCCATTATTCTATACCTCTGTGCAGCTGATTAGCTTTCCGTATTTATGTCAAAAAATTTCACTAAAATCAGATGTTGTGTTTAGTTTACCTTCAAGCTCTAATACTTATAGAAGTGTTATCCCCGTTTTATTTTATGTGACATACTTTGCTTTGACATAATATTTAATGGAAAAGCTTTTGAAATTCTTAGATACTGTTGGGCATTGTCCCTCCTACATGGAGGAAGAGCCCAATTAATTTTGGGCTCCTATATTTTATTTTGAACTCTTTAATTTAAGTCCAAATGCATTATTGTTTTGTCTTGGCCTATTTTTATTTCTGTATGGAATATAAAAGCCAGCAGAAACCAAAAAAAAATAAAAAAACAAGTGGTTAGAAAATAAAAATCAGAAAGCAGCAAAAACAGAAAAGCAGCAGAGAAAAACTGCATGTTTGACCTTTGTGCAGCAGCCTAGTTTTTCTTTCGATTCGGAGGCCAAACAGAGTCTGTTCTTTCTCAAATTTTAGTATGTTGTTCGTGAGACTCTCCTCTACAAGTATACGAAACAGTTTTTCATTTTGAGGTCCGGAAGGTCGGTTTTCGCTGCATCTTTTTCAGATTGCATTTTTGGGTATTTTTTCTCCATTTTGGT
>JAOTQJ010054580.1:0-14212 GCA_025642045.1 Solanum sejunctum
AAACTCACCTCAATTGTTGCAAGTCTTCCTTTCCTTCTTCCTCTCCTTCTCTTCTTCTCTTCTTCAAGGAATATATAAGCTTCAAGACAAGAACAAATATGTTCTTCATTTTTTTGAACTAAGGAGGGGTATATATAGAAATAATATTTTTAAAATTTGCACCCCAAGGGCACCTAGTTAGCCCATTGTTCAATTAGGTCCCCAAACTTTTCTATTTTAATCGAATTAAGGACTTCCAACTCCAACTTAAAATATACGCTCCAATTATAATTAAGTACCGAGAACTTACTTAATTTAAATCACGCCATGTTCGTCATAACTTTTCCAACTGAACGATTTACTTCGATTGAATTAATTACGGGGTCTAACACCTTTCATTTTCTTGAGTCAAGATTTGGAAAAAGAAGTTGAGATTTGAGAAATTCTATCATCTTAATACTGAAATTCTGCATTTATTACGTATTCTCTTGATAATTTAGGAAGACTTGTTGTATTATATAATTTTTATATAGCATTAAGTTAGAGTTTTACACTTGATAGCATATGTCACACCCTGGTAGGGTACCTAAGATGTGACCGGCACTCAGAGACTATTGCTAGCCCCTAAGCGAATCATTTGACCTCATCACATTCATTCAATCAATAATCTCTACTAATTAGCGGAAGAAGATAGGATAGTAAATAGGCACATCATCTTCTAGTCTCAAAAGAATATGATAAGTCAAAGGCTTAGTAGAAAGAACTAGCTCAACAATCTTAACATCATTATTCAACTCTAATCTATCAAATGAAGCCTCTATCACTATCAAGTGGTGCCAATGATAGACTCATAGATACCTCAAATCCAAATAAAGCTAATAAAATCTAATTCTAGAAACAAGATGAAATGTAAGTAATGAATCCTCCGAAGTAAGAGAGACTCACCAATCAGCTGGCAGCTCTGATCCTTAATGATTCGCCAGTTGAGACCTCTAATCCCTATATCTGCATCATAAAATGATGCAGCACCAAGTGGCATTAGTATATGGAATATGCAGTATGTAAAATAGTTGAATGAAACAGAAAAAAGTAGAATAACATGGTAACAATATCTACTCAGAGTAATAAACAATCAACATATAAATATCTATCTAACGTAAGAATAAAGAGTAAACAAGTTACCCATTAACCAATCAACTCATCAATTAAATCAGATTCATCTCAAGGAGCTGGACTCAAGTCATCTCATCTCGACTTAGAGTACTCAATTTGGGAACTTTCTAGAAGTTTCTCTCATTTGACAATAATTATTTATGAGCCAGCAATTGTACAACAATCACGCTGATGTTGCCACAACCATTTTGTACTTGCCAGATAGAGAATGAATCAAAACCATAATGGATAAGTCCAAATGGAGATAGTAATCTATAAGTCCTTAATTAATTTCAGGGACTTCTAATTAGAGGGAACTTCAACTTAATGTGTTGTGATGGTCCTAATCCTCACCTATGCTTGGCTACATAATTTGACGAATGCGAGTTGGATTAACTCCTTCTCTTTTGGTGCTCCATACTCCTCCCATAACTCAATCCTCATAAAATTATCCATCCAATCAGACCAATCAAACTATCTCAATCAACTTATCTCAAATCCGCCTCTTAAAGGCTCTCATCATTCAATAGGTCTCATAGAGACTCCAATTATACTATCAATTTATCTCTTAATTAATAGCTCAAGGCTTAGAACAATCATTAAGGGAAACAATTGGATAGACAATTCATTAGAGTTCATTTGAGAAGACTCATGAACCATCAAGTACTATCAACCTATCACCATTCTCATATTCTCAATCACTATTCACAATCAACATTCTCAATCAAGGCTCTAGACTCAATTCCTATGTTGATTCATGCATGCTTTCAATAATAAACCTATAGGGCTTATGCAATATCTCATGAAATATATTCGATTCAAGAAAACAATTTTGTCATGATCATCAACATATGAAAATACATGTAGTAAATGTAATTTCTCAAATAATCAAGAATATGCATGTAGACTCAAGAACTTTCACCTCTTATTTAAGACCATCTATGGGGCATATGAGAGAACAATCTCATGCTTTTAGTTTAGCATTACATACATGGGATGAAGCTATCAACAATCACATTTAAGAATCTCCTTTGAGTTTTTCAATCTTATGTTCTTCTTTCTTCTCTCTCAAGCCCTAACTTTTCAATGACATAGAATAAGGTATAAGACCCTATTGCCGTATCAAAATGATCCAATTTAATCTTGTTTTGAGTTAAGGTGAGGTTAGAAATTGATCAAAATGCCCCTCACAAATTTAAAAGAAAGTTCTCACCTTGAGAAAGTGGGTCCCGCGCCTACGTGCATTTTGTTCAATAATTTTTTGAATGAGTTTTCCAATCTCCATTAAAAAAATTTGAAAAAAATAAGTTTGCATCCGCGATAGGGGCATGACGCACCTTTATTCCACATCAACACTAGAATTCGTTTCGGATCAAAAAATTATTTTTGGATCGAGTTGCTCTAAAAATTAACCGAGATCATTTTTCCACTCAATTTTTGTGTTGATCAGAAATTCAAAATTAGATTTCAAATGGAGCATGATAATATGTGTTATGTGTGCACCTCTATTGTAGGGGTATTTTTGTAATTTTACTAGTATTACATCATCTCCCCCTTAGGATCATTTGTCCTTTAATGATGAGTAAAGGCGGATATTAAGGCACGAATAGACTCAATACTTATCTCAACGTGCACATCTATCAATCAAATTCTCGACTCTTCCTCAATCATCAAACAACTCTATTTGGACTCAATAATAAACAGTCAACCTAAGAAAGGACAATCAATTTAGTTAAGGGTAAGGAAATTCACCTTCAACATCCTCATCAATTGGTATGAATTGGTGTGGTTATCCCTTCCTCAGCTTCCACTGTGGCTTCCTCAACGAATTGATTTATTCACAGGCCTTTGACTGTGGCTATCTCTTTGATTCTTAATTGGCGAATCTGACGATCAAGGATATGGACTGAAAAATTTCTTCGTAGGTCAAATAATCCTTCACTCCAAAACTCTCTGTAGGGATCACCAGGTTAGGATCCCCCAAGCACTTCTTCAACATCGAAACATCGAACAGGGGATGAATTCTGTTTAACTCTAAATGTAACTCTAACTCATAAGAAACCTTTCCAATACTCTTCACAATTTGATAAGGTCTAATATAGCATGGATTCAATTTTGCCTTCTTCCCAAATCTCATGACACCCTTCATAGGTGACATTTTCAAATATACCCAATCATTTGCCTCAAACTCCAAGTTTGTCCTCCTCACATTGGTGTAGGATTCCTGATGACTTTGTGAAGTCTTCAATCTCTCCTTAATCATTTTAACCTTCTCCATTGATTGATGGACAAGATTAGGCCCAATCAACTTAGCTTCTCAAACTTTGGACCATCCAATTAGTAATCTACATTTTCTCCCATATAAAGCTTCGTAGGAAGCCAGCTGAATGCTTGCATGATAACTATTGTTATATGAAAATTCAATCAATTATAGGTGATCATCCTAATTACACTTGAAATCAAGAACACAGACTCTCAACATAGCCTCCAATGTCTTAATGGAATGCTTTGCCTTACCATCTGTTTGTGGATGAAAGGTTGTACTCAAATTAACTTTAGTACCCAATTCTTTCTGGAAAGATCTCCAAAATTGAGAGGTGAATTAAGCTCCTCTGTCCGAGAAGATGGACAAGGGAACCCCATGCAACCTCATAATTTATTGGACGTACAACTTGGCATACTCCTTAGTAGTGTTCATTTTCTTAATTGCTAAGAAGTGAGCCAACTTGGTCATCCTATCCACAATAACCCATATCAAATCATGTTGCTTTTGAGACCTTGGTAGACTAGTAGTGAAATCTATATTTATCATCTCCCACTTCATTTAATGAATCTCAAAGTTCTAAGCCGATCCACATGGCCTTTGATGATCAACTTTATCTTGCTGACAATCCAGGCACTTTAAAATGAACTCAATAATGTCCCTCTTCATTCCACTCCACGAATAGAATCTCTAAAGTCATTGTATAGTTTGGTAGAGCTAGGATGAATCAAATATCTAGAGATATGGGCTTCAACGATAATCCTTTCTTGAATACCATCAACATTTGGGACATACAATCTACTCTAGTATCTCAACACTCCATCTCCCCTTTTAGAGAAGACCATCAGTTTTTGTTTGTAGACAGTCTCCTTCAATTGGAGTACGATGGGGTCATGTTCTTTTTTCTTGCACCTCTGTAACTAAGGATAAGGCAGTCTTGGATGCTAACTCCTCCCTCATTGTTCTACTCAAGTTGAGCTCCCAATTTGGTCAATCGATGCACTTCCTTCACTAACTCCTTCTTTCCTTCCTCAACATTGGTTATGCTACTAATGTACAACATTCTAGAAGCATCAACAATGATGTTAGCTTGACCTGGATGGTAGGGAATGCTCATGTCATATTGCTTGAGCAACTCAAACCATCTCCTCTGTCCAAGGTTGAGCTCTTTCTAACTGAACACATACTACAAGCTCTTGAGGTCAGTGAGCACATCAACGTGCACTCCATACAAGTAGTGGCACCAGATTATAAATGCAACACCACCGTCGCTAACTCAAGATTATGGGTCAGATAGTTTATCTGATAAATCTTTAGTTTTTTGGAACCATAGGCTATCACATTCCCTCTCTACATTAGCACACATCCCAATTTAACTATCAAAGCATCACAATAGATGACAAGGTCCTCTGTTCCAATGGGTAAGTTTAGAACTAGTGTAGTAGTCAATCTCATCTTCAACTCTTGGAAACTTTTCTCACATTCATTAGACCACTGGAACTTGACCTTTCTCTGAGTCTACTTTGTCAATGGTATGGATAAGGAAGAAAATCCCTCAACAAATCGGTGGTAGTAACCTTCCAACCCTAAGAAACTTCTTATATCAGTCGGAGAGGTCAGTCTGGGCTAGTTCTTAACTGCTTCAATCTTCTGGGTATCTACTCAAATAGTATCACCGGAGATAATATGGACTAGGAAAGCCACTGACTTAAGCTAGAATTCACATTTCTAGAATTTTGCATACAACGGATGGTGCTTAAGTGTTTGGAGGACAATTCTGAGATGATTTGCATTTCCTCCTCTTCTCTCAAATAAATTAAAATGTCATTGATAAACACAATCATAAACATATCAATATACTATCTGAACACCCTATTCATCAAATCCATGAAGGTTACAAATGCAATCATTAACCCAAAGGACATGACTAAGAACTCAAAATGGCCATACCTAGTTCTAAAGGTTGTTTTTAAAATGTCACATTCCTTTACTTTCAATTGATGGTAGTAAGATCAAATGTCTATCCTTGAGAAAAAAGACACTCTCTGAAGTTGGTCAAACAAATCATCTATCCTTGGGAGAGGATATTTATTCTTTATGATGACCTTATTCAGTTGTCTATAGTCAATACACATTCTGAGAGACCCATCTTTCTTTCACACAAATACGATAGGGGCACCCCAAGGAGAAACACTAGGCCTATGAAGCCCTTCTCTAACAAATCTTTCATTTGTTCTTGAAACTCTTTCAACTTAGCGGGGGTTATCGTATAAGGTGGAATTAATACAAGCTGGGTGTCAAGTAGAACATCAATCCCAAAGTCAATCTCCCTATTTGGAGAGACTCTAGGCTGATCCTCGAGAAATACTTTTAAAAACTCATTCACAATCGAGACTGACCTAAGGGTAGGGGACTCAAAATCATCAAATTTAAGTCTTATAAGGTGGTAGATACAATCCTTAGCAATCATCTTTTTGGATCTACGATATGAGATTAACTTTTCCTTAGGTGCTATGAAATCATCCGTCCACTCTAGAATCGGCTCATTCAAAAATTGGAACTTAATGGTTTGGGCTCTATAATCAATGGAGGCATAATAGGTATAGATCAAATCAATACCAAGGATCAAATCAAACTTAGTCATCTTTAACTCAATAAGATCAATGATAGTATCCCTATGATGGATGGACACTACACAAGCTCTATAGACTCTCTCAGCTTGAATAGACTTACCCGCGAGAGTAGAAACATTAAAGGGTTCAAGAAGACTCTCAGGAGTTCTATCAAATCTACTAGCCACATAAGGAGTTACAAAAGACGATATGGCCCCAGGGTCCATCAACACATAACAATTAATTGAAAGGTCTAAAATCATACCCGTCACAACATCTAGGGTGTTCTCCTGATCATGTCGACTATCAATAACACACAAACAGTTTGTAGCATTGCTTGCACTTGACGTAGTACCTCTCTGGCTCGCTTTAGCTGGTGGGACTGGTGCAGAAGATTGAGCCTAGTCAGCCCACTTTGGATAGTCTCTCTAATAGTGACCTGCTTGGCCACACTTATAACATATATTATTCTCCTGATGACATTTCCCCAAGTGCAATTTACCATATTTGCCACACACTGGCTTACCCAATGAATCTTGAGTCACACTCGCCTGTGACTGAGATCCATGGGCTCCAACAATTTGGGACCTCTGATCATTTGTGGATCAAGGTGCAAGTGCACTAGCAGGTGATAGTGCTGGAAAATGATTTTCATTCCCCTTTTTTCCAACCTCATGGCTGGATGTTTTTGCTTTCTTATTTCTGAAGTCCTTTTTACCATGTTGGTTCTCCTCATCAGCTTGTTCCAAAAAAGTCATCAATCTCTCAATATCCATGTCGCTCATGAGCATTGCTTCCCTCCCATCTCTCTTTGTCCCTCTCTTTAGCCCATTAACATGCATCCCTATCCTCCCTCGCACATCAGTAACCATGTTCGGAGCATAGCATGATAGTTGAGTAAACTTCAACCCATACTCTTGCACAGTCATAAAGACCTATTTCAAGTTCAAGAAATCTCTTATCTTCACACTCTCTTTGTTCTCTTGGGAAGAAACACCCCAAGGAATCTTCCCCGAACATAACCTAAGTTAGCACGGGGGCATCCTCTCCTTTACCCTTCTTCCACTGGTTGAACCACAGTCTAGGACTCACTTTAGTGGATAAGCAGATAGTTCCACTCTGTTAAGATCAGCCACTTGCATCACCTGGAACACTTCCTAAATTTTCTCCACATAGTTCTTAGGATCTTCAGTGGATGCAGACCCTATGAAGTCTGGAAGATTCATCCTCAAGAATTCCTTGACTCTAGAAGTGTCATGAGCATCCTGTCAACCCATTTTTTGTCTCGCAGCAGGTGTAGTGACAGCCCGGGATGGAGTTTGAATATCCTAGCATAGCTCAGCATTGGAGACCTCATCCTGCGAGGGCTACACCATCAAGACAGCTGGCTCCACTGGCTCCTCATATCCTTGAGGCTCGAGTGGTTTAACATGCTGTCTGATGAGATGTCCTCTACCTTTGATAGCACTTTTGGAAGGCATGATCAAAATTCTACAATGCGGTAAGCATGAATTAAAAGAGAACTTTCATAAAGCATAACTCTATAGCACAATTTAGAACATGAAAGAGGGGAAACAATTCCTAAATATCCTATAGCCTCCAAATTACAGATGTGGAGCTCTTCATACCAATAATAAGGACTCTACTAAACATGACTTCATAGATATCTAGGACACTTGAACTCATGCTCTAATTCAAAGTTTGTCACGCCTTGGGAGGGTACCCAAGTTATGGCCGGCACTCAGAAACTATTGCTAGCAACCAAGCAAATCACTTGGCCTCATCACATTCATTAAATCAATAATATCTTCTAATTAGTAGAAGAGAACAAGGAAGTAAATGGGAACACCATCATCTAGTCTCAAAAGAATGTGATAAGTAAGAGTGTTAGTAGAAAGAACTAGCTCAACAATCTTAACATCAACATTCAACTTTAGTCATGAAGCCTCTACCACTATCAACTGGTGCCAATGACAGAACCATGGCTACTTCAAATCCAAATAAAGCTAATCAAATCTAATTCTAAAATCAATATGAAATGTAAGTAATGTATCCTCTAAAGTAAGGCAGGCTCACTAATTAGCTGACAACTCAAATCTTCAATGATTCACCTGTTCACTATCTCTAATCCCTATATTTGTATAATAAAATGATGTAGCGCCAAGTGGAATCAGTACGTGGAATATACAGTGTGTAAAATAGATGAATGAATCAGAAACAAGTAGAATATTATGGAAACAACATCAACTCAGAATAGTAAATAATCAATATACAAAATGTCTATCTAATGTAAGAATAATGAGTAGACAAGTGACTCATCAACCAATCGACTCATCATCAAATAAGACTTATCTCAAGGAACTTAACTCAACTCATCTCATCACATTGCATCTTATCTCAACTCATAGTACTCAGTTTGGAAACTTTCTATGAGTTTTTCCAATCTGACAGCATTCACTTATGAGCCAGTGATTGTATAACAATCACGCTAATTTGCCACAATCATTATGTACTTACCAATTAGAGAACATATTGAAACCATAATGGACAAGTCCAAATGGAGACATCAGTCAATAAGTCCTCTATTGATTTCAGGGATTTTTAATCAGAGAGAACCTCAACATAATTTGATGTGATGGTCCTAGTCCTCAGCTATGCTTGGCTACGTAGTTTGACTAGTGTGATTTGGATTAGCTCCTAATTTTTCACTGATCAATACTTCTCTCATAACTCAATCCTCATAAAACAATCCATATAATAAAACCAATCAAACTATCCCAATCAACTCATCTCAAAATTAGCCTCTTAGAGACTCTCATCATTCAATCAGTCTCATAGAGGCTCCAATCATACTATCAATTTATCTCTCAATTAATAGCTAAAACTTAGAACAATCATAAGGAAAAATACTCGAATAGACAATTCATTAGAGTTCATTTGGGAAATCTCATGAACCATCAGGACTATCAATCTATCACCATTCTCACATTCTCAATCACAATTCACAATTGACATTCTCAATCAAGGCTCTAGACTCAATCCTTATATATCTAGATTCATGTATCCTTTAAATAATCAATCTATAGGATTTATACAATATCTCATAAAAGTATTCAATTCAAGAAAACAAGTTTATGCTGATCATCAACATATGAAAATACAAGTAGTGAATATAATTTCTCAAGAAAATAATCAAGAATTATGCATGTAGACTCAAGAACTTTCAACTCTTATCTAAGACCATCTATAGGGCACATGAGAGAATAATCTCATGTTTTTAGTTTAACATTACATACTTCGGATGAAGCTATCAATAATCACCTTCAGGAATCTCCTAAGAGTTCTACAATCTTATGTTTTCTTCTCTTTCAAGCCCTAACTGTTTAATGACTTAGAAAGGACATAGAATGGGGTTTTTAGACCCTATTTACGCATCAATATGACCCACTTGACCATGTTTTGAGTTTGATAGGGGTTGAGGATTGATCAAAACACTGTCATGAATTTAAAAGAAAATTTTCACCTTGGGGACGCAAGTCTACGACATGGACCCATCGCGTCTACATGCATTTTTTCAGATATTTTTCGAATGCATTTTTCAAACTCTGTCGATAAAATTTGAAAATACTAAGTGTGCATCCGTGATAGGGTGCACATCATACCTCAATTGCATATCAACACTAAAATTTGTTTTGGATCAAAAAAATAATTTTTGATCCTATTACTCTAAAAATCAGCCAATTCCATCTTTCCACTCAATTGTTTGTGCTGATTGCAAATTTGATCCTTAGAAATCCAAAACACTACATCGATTAGAGTGTTGTTCATGGTTATGGAGCGTATTATAATTATGAATAAGAGGCTATCAGGCATTTTAAGAAATGGTTCACTTCTTCATCCTCTACTTCATGCTTTAGATTTGACATAAGGTTTTCTATCTCTAACAAGCAACTATTTTGCTCTTTTAGATTATTCTACCAAGATGGATAGCAAAGAGAGCTCCCACCCTCGATGATGAACCAACCCCTATGGCCTTACAAGCTCCCCAAGTAGAAGGTGAAGGAGTTACCCACATCGAGTACCGATATGTGGTCACCCTTTTAGCAAGGGCTGTGTCCAATCAATGAGCTCAAGCTCCTCTACTCTAGTCTCAAGGGTAAGGGATTTCATAAGGATGAATCCCCCAGAATTTCATGACTCAAAAGTAGAGGAATATCCTCAAGAATTCATGACAAAGTGTATAAAGTTTTTGCTATCATGAATGTAAGTTTGGAGGAGAAAGCAAAACTAGTAGCCTACCAACTCAAGGCCCTTGGTCAAATACGGTATAATAAATGGAAGATGGAGAGGGCAGATGATGAGCCTATTTTATGGGAGGAATTGAAAGTTGTTTTCCTTGATAGCTTCTTCCCAATTGAGCTAAGGGAAGAAAAGTTAATGGAGTTCATTAATCTTAGGCAAGGTTCTATGAGCGTGAAAGAATATTCCCTCAAGTTCAAAAACCTCTCCAAGTTTGCTCCTCACTTGGTTGCCGACCCTAGCACAAAGATGCACAAGTTTGTGTCAGGTTTATCTAACTTGATTAATAAAGAGTGCCACGCCACCATACTCATTGGGTGATATTGATATATCATAGCTCATGACATACGCTAAACAACTTTAGGGGGTGAAAATTAGAAAGAGAGGTATGGGGGAGTCCAAGAGGGCACGACTTGATGGTGGGTTCCAAGGTACTACGGTGATCATTTCCGTCAAGGCCATAAATTCTAAGGAAAGGGACCTCCAATGCCCAAGGCCAAAGGTTTCTAAATGATAGGGTCCCCAATCTAAAAGCTTAAGGTAGAAATGGTGGAATGACTCATCCTAAGTGCCCAAAATAAATAAGGAATCATAGTGGCATATATTGGAGGGACGTGAGTGCTTGCTTCGATTGTGGAAAATAGGTCATAAGATTATAGAGTGTCCAAATAAGGGTTGGGATTATTGTCTCAAGAGTAGGTTCCCATGGAGATGAAAGGGCATAAGGTGGTCAACAAGGAGATGCTCCTTGACACAACTTATTCTATGCTCTTTATGGGAGACAAGGGGTTGATGAGGCAGTCGATGTTATTACTGGTATGTTAAAGATTTTCAATCTTGACATATATGCTTTATTAAATCCAGGTGTCACTTTTTATTTCTATAACACCACACACCTTACAATACTAGCACAAGTCAAATGAAACATAACATGGTTTGGTCAAATTAGTGCTAACTTTCAAAAATGATTGAATCTCGTGTTAATGGGATATATGTGCATCTAACGCTTAATAGGGATGCGTGTATACATGTTTTGTGTCGAATTGAGAAGATTACGGACTTAAAATGACGTGAGATAATTTAGGTTCTTGTAGGACTTAGTAAGCAAGTAGGTGAGTCACCTACTTGCTTAGCTTAAAATTGTTAGTTAAATGGAGACGAGGCTCGACGTCAAATTTGCCCAAGTTTGATTATGAATAAAGCGCGTGTTAAGGGTGTAAATTGGACCCATATTTTAGTATCCTAAATGAGTATATGTTCATCCCAAGAAGGATATAAATACATCCCAAGACCATTATAATATTCTTAGCTAGTTAGGCCCAACTAGTTAAGAAGAAGAAGTCTGAAAAATGGGTAGCCCAATTCCATCAAGTTGGTGCTCCAAAAGGCCCAAATGAAAGGAGAAAGGAGCTGCATAACCTAGTTGGTGATAAAAGGCTGAGAATGTCTCATTAGTCCGGCCAAATCACACTATAAAAAGGGGTCAAATAAGCTCCCAAAAGTCATTTCTCACTTGACCTCACAAAAATCAGATTTGCTCTCTAAAGTTCTTCTCAACTTTTCTCAACTTTGTGAATCCGCCAAACGACTTATTTAGGGTTATTAGGGAGTCTATAAACCTTGAATAAAAAGGTAAGCAATTATGGTTGTGTGTTTAGTATAGTTGTATCATGAAAAACAAGAAATAGATGCTAGTTACGCTTGCTGAAATTTGTTGGACATATTCTGTGCAGAAAGTTGCTGCACCTTTTTCCTTTTGTTTTGGTGATTTCTATATGGTATTTAAGTTGTATTATGAACAGCACTTGGTGTTATTAACATGTATTGAGTTATAAACATCACGTTTCTTCCCTGATTTTGATTTCATTTAACAAGCGCATTTTATCGAAGTTATCTTAAGTGTCATGTTGATTGGAACTTGCGGGCTGTTGTGTGTAAATCTATTAGATCATGTCCTTCATGACTTCTTAAGTGCTGTTATAGGACTGATTGAGGTCTATTTATATGTGTAAATGTTGCTGTAACAGTTTGGCTAATGTTGGAATACGTTTGTAGTTGTCAACATTGAAATGTAGCGAAGGAAGGTAACGTTATGTTGTCCGTTTTTAGATTGTGTAGAATTGTGATGTGTTGTGCTTTGTGAGCTTTTGTAAGGCTGTTATGGACTTAAAATAGGCTGTACATGATGTATACATGCTAATGCTTATTAGCAAATACGATTAGTGGTGAAAAGATTAAAGGAATACGCCCGGGTTTATAAACACCCGCTTGCTACCCATGTATTATTTTTTTATGTGATTGGGATGCCATGGTATATCTATTGGCTTTTAATTCTAGTGTTATCACTTACTATGTTGTACATAAGTATTTGAAGTATGGGAAGGTTATATCAAGGTAGTAACAAGGTCCGACGATGAGGTATGTAAGGTTACTTGATTTCGTATCACTTGGCATGAAACATAGATCTCTAGTGGGTACATAAAGGCACTTGCCAACTCTGACACAACTATTAACCATGTCTCACTTTTTTACATATTCATATGATTCCATACATAGTTAACTTCAAACATGCCTGGATACTTTGACACCAAGTTACATGAGTTCCTGCTACAAAATAAAGTTTACAAGTTGATCCATTTCATACGCATTGCATCATTTGTGTAATGTACTCTTTTCATTATCACATTGTCTTAAATGATCATCCCCATAGCATGTGCTACATATACAGTGTTATAGCTCCAATGTTATGGCCATCAAAATAATCATCTCAAAGGTAACTGAAAGATAAAGAATACAGTTTTGATGGGTGGTAGCCTAAGGGGGTTCAAGAAAACCTAGCATAGGGACGATCCCAATACAGTATTACGGGTGGAGCCCGAGGGGGTTCAGAAAGAACTTAGCATAGGGACAATCTCGATAAATTTACCATTGATTAGTTGGTCATTTGATTACAGTTGTGCACAGATTATACAGTACAGATTTTACAGTGAAAGTAAAGTGATATAAAGGACATAAAGTACATGATTCCACAGCATAACTAAGGGTGGTCCCTAATCTTCCACAGATGCATGGTTCCATTTGAATTGTTAATTTATATATAGTATATCTTGTCTTACATACTCAGTATATTATCCTGTACTGATGTCCCTTATGGGGGACTTGCATTTCATACTGTAGGTATAGGTGATAGTTGATCTCCCCAGTAGGAGTACAGGATATTCAGCTATGGTTACCAAGATCCAGGTTGCTTCAGAGCTTTGTATGTCTAGAGCTTATATATTTATATTGCACAGTTAGTTGAGGTAGGGCCTATCCCGACCCTTATAAGATGTTGTTCTTTATTTAGAGGCTTTGTAGACTATGTAAATCATAGTGAAATCATGTCTCGCACTTTAGAAAGCGTGGCCCCAATGGCCTAGTTACATGCATTTTCTTTTGGCTTGTTATCACTATTTATCTGCTTAAAGGCAAGTCAAACGTAGAAACCACTTATAATATGTATAGAACGCATATAGTTACAGGTTGGTTCTCCCGAGCCTTATTAGTTACAGGTGCCGGTCCGCCCTATAGGACTTTGGGGTGTGACAGAAGTGGGATCAGAGTGGGTCGTCCTAGGGAGTCTACAAAGTCGTGTCCATGTAGAGTCTTGTTTATCAATTTGTTATGTACCACATTTATAAGCAGGAGGTAATGAGGCATTTAGGAGTTGTTACTTCTTTTAATTCTTTAGATCATGCCGTAGAGAGTGGTACAATAGATTGATTGTGTCTAATCCCTAAATTATTTTGTACAGCAAGTATGCTTGAAACAAGGAAAAACAAAGGTAAAGAGAAGGCAGTAGAAGTGGTGGCTGGTACACCCAGCCAGGTGAGATAACAAAATGAGATTCAAAAAGAGTCTCTATCAC
>JAOTQJ010054591.1:0-14211 GCA_025642045.1 Solanum sejunctum
TAAATGGGGATGATTTTTTAGACTGGAAAACAAACTATCAATTATTAATGATTATGACATAAGAAATAGAGATCCTACTGCCATTGCAACTTCTACTTTCCTATAGGAATAAGGAAAAAAAATATAATATTTTGTTTTCATAGGAATAGGACCAAATATACTTATTTTTTTATTTTTGGATTTCCAATTTAAAGAGGAATTATAGTTGTCTTTAGAGAAGGGTTTCCTCTTTAGAGTAGAATCAGAAATCATAGATAATGTAGGAGACAAGTTTCTTGAACATCTATAAATAGAACTTGCTTCTTATTCTTTTCACCTCAATTTTCATGGATTTGGAGTCCCTCTCTGTAAATAATCTTTGGAGACGTGGAGCATCAAAGTACGAGGTAACTTCTTTTTTCTTTTATTTTTTTCGTTCTTTTTTGTTTGTGTATTCTTTTGTTTCCTCTTTTTTAATCACATGAATATTTTGTATTTCATATAAAAAGTGAATAAAGAAAAAGGATATATATGGATTTAATTCATCAAGAAATAACTTCTTTGTTTGATGAATCATCTCTTTGTTTTTCTTTTTCTTAATCACATGAGTAATTTGTATTTCATATGAAAAGTGACTAAAAAAGAATATACATGTATTTAGTTCATCAAGAAATAACTTCTTTGGTTGATGAATCATATTTTCTTTCTCTTAATCATATGGATATTATGTATTTTATACGAAAGTGACTAAAAGAAAGAACATATATATATATATATATATATATATATATTTAATTCATAAAAAAATAGTTTCTTTGGTTGATAAATCATATTTTCTTTCTCTTAATCACATGGTACCAAATAACCTTATTTTTTTTAATCATTTTTATGAAAAGAATAAAGTAAAAATACGTACAGAAAAAATGATGATTTTTCCTTCCTTGTAATAAAGAGTCCATGGTTATTGTATTTCCTTGTCAACTTGATCCCCAATTTTCTTTTGTTGTAGGGCTATAATTCAAGATTCTTGGTATTACAAGAATTTGGTATTGAGGTGTGAAGGTATGGATCCGTATCTCCCCACCTTAAGCAAGGTAATTTCATGGTAGTTCTTATTATGTAAAGGAATGGATACACATTCCCACCTTAAGAACAAGGTAACTTTATGGTAGTTTTTATCGCGCAAAGGAGTGGATACTCATTCCCGCCTTAAGAATAAAGTAACATTATGGTAGTTCTTATCGCGTAAAGGAATGGATACTCATTCTTATTTTAAGAACAAGGTAACTTTATGGTAGTTCGTATTGCACAAAAGAATGGATACTCAATCTCGCCTTAAGAACAAGGTACTTTATGGTAGTTCTTATCGCGCAAAGGAATGAATACTCATTCCCGCATTAAGAACAATAATTTTAAGAGATCCTTACCATGAGAGGGAATGGATATGCATTTCTGCCTTAAGAATGACAATTTGAAGACGTCCTTATGGTGAAAAGGGAATGGTTATGCATTTCTACCATAAGGATGACAATTTGAAGACTTCAACTTATAAACTTTGAAGATTTTTTTGAAGTTCGTACACTTAGTGGCTTTGAAGAACCACGGTGGATTTAAACTTCAATTTAAAGACTTGAAGGATTTGAAGGCTTCAACTGACCCGAAGAACTGAATAATTTGAATTTTTAAAAAATTTAAAGACTTCAACATGTATACTTAGAAGATTTAAGGACTTCAACTTACAGATTTGAAGACTTCAATTTGCAAACTTGATAGATTGTAGACTTCAACTACTTGAAGAATTTGAGGACTCCGGGTTGCATACTTGAAGAATTTGAGGACTCCAGCTTGCATACTTTAAGAATCTGAAGACTTTACCTTGTTACTTAAAATATCTATAGACTTCAATTTGCATACTTGGAGGATTTGAAGGCTTCAACTGGTGTACTTGGAGACTTGAAAACTTCAACTAGTGTACTTAGAGGATTTGAAGACTTTGTCTCGTGTACTTGGAGAATTTGAAGACTTTATCCCGCGTACTTAGAGGATTTAAAGGCTTTAACTCAAGTACTTAGAAACTTGAAGTCTTCTTCCCGCATACTTGGAGGATTTGAAGACTTTGTCTTTCATACTTTGAGAGATATAAAGACTTCAAGTTGCAAATTTGGAGAATTTGTAAAATCCAATTTGCATACTTGGAGTATTTGAAGACTTCAAGTACACTATTGAGGAAGCTCATATTTCATAGGGGTTTGTCCCCATTGAGTCCCCACCATTTGGTATGAGTCCAAAGTTTGATGAAAGGTACTCATAGCTTTAATACTCGTGTAAGAGATCAAGTGGGGAGAGGTGGTTTCTTAACATTTATGCAACTAAACTTAGAATATAATTCCAAGTGCCTACGTACCTCAATGAAGAGGATTAAGTCACAACGTAGTTCTGGGAGAGGTTTTTTTTTTTTGGTGTTCCGTACATAGTTTATACTCTTGCGGTCCAGGAGTAGCATGCAATATATGCTCGTATGTCATGGAGTTCCATCTCACTTCAAGGGTAGTATCTCTTGAGAAATTTTGCATATATGGGACCAATCCTTATGCCATCCACATCGACCTTCTTGTAAGCACCATTGAATGCACTTCTTGTACCACTTCGAGGTGAATTTGCCCCCAGACTTATGTGAAGTGATAATGGGTCTCCTTACTGTGAGGACTTGGTCTCCAACTTGAAAGTACCTCAGGCGAACTTTTTTGTTAAAAGCATGAGAGAGACAAACCTGATAATATTCAAGATTTTTTTGAGCTTTAATCCTCTTTTCATCTAGCACTTCTAACTCAGAGAGATATAGCCGAGTCTTCTCTTCTTCGATAAGCCCCTCTTAAATAGTCTCCAGGAAGGTATCTGTCACTCAAGTGGCAGGACTGCTTCAAATTCGAAAGCAAGCAAATATGGGGTTGCTTATGTTGGTGTACGATATATTGTCCTATATGCCGACAAAGCTTTTTCCATTCTTTCTTGCCAGTCTCATTTGGATTTGGAGACTACTTTCTTTAGGAGATTGCACAAAGTCTTATTGAATGCTTCAGCAAGACCATTGGCGGCAGCATGATACATAGAGGATTTTCGCTGATTGAAGCCAAAAAAGATAAATCTTATTCATCAATTTATTATCAAATGGCTTACCATTGCCGATTATTATGTATCGAGGAATGCCAAATCGGTATATGATATTCACTTGAATAAAGTTCTCAACATTTTCCTTCTTTACTTCTTTGAGAGCGACAACTTCGGCCTATTTTGAGAAGTAACCTATTGCAGCCAAGATGTATAGCTGTCCACCCAAAAATTTTGTGAGTGGTCCAACTATATCTAATCTCCAAGCATTGAATGCCCAAGATGCAACAGTCGGGTGTAAGACTTCAGGCGATTGATATATGAAATTCGCATGGAATTGACATGCTTTGCACCTTCGAGCATAATCCAAGCAATATTTTACCATGGTTATCCAATAATACCCCATTCTCTTTTTGTGAAAATAGATCTCTAGTCCAGATTGATGCGATCCACATACTCCCAAATGTGCTTCCTGTAGAGCTTAACTTACTTCTTCCTCTCCCAAACATCGGAGGAGTATCCCCTCAAATGATATTCTATATAGTATGTCCTTATAGTAAAGGAAATCAAGTGCACGATGATGAATGTCAGACCTCTTTCTGGCATCTTCTGAGAGTATCCCATAACAGAAGTAGTCGATGATAGCTTGTCGCCTGTCCTCTCTGTTGACTTCAGAAACTGCAATGACATGCTCAATCTTATCCTCCATATGTTCAACTTCATCTAATGGTGGTACTACCCATTGTTGGCAGATAGTAACTTGCGTTTGATCAGAAAAAGTTAGAGTTGAAGCTAGAGCAGCTAAGGCATCAACTATTTTATTTTCCTTTCTCAGCACATGTTAGAGGGTTACATCTCTAAGCCATCCCATTAAGTTTTGAGCATAACAGTGATATGGGTGCAGTTCGGGCTTTCTAACCTCATAATTTCCCAAAAGTTGTTTAATCACTTGCAGTTGCAATTGTTTCATGTCGATAATCATTTCGAGACCAAGTATCAATGCTTGATATTCTGCGACATTATTGGAGCAATGTTGTTTTCAGTGTGAAGGAGAATGGTAGGACCTCTCCTTGTGAAGTGACAAACACCACTCCAGTGCCAGCTCTGCCACAATGTGCAGCCCCATCAAAGTACGTCTTCCAAGGAGGTTGTATTTCATTAGCCATCGCATCTTTATCAGGAATCTCACCAATTAGCTCCCAATCATCTGGTATCGGATGGTCTTCCAAAAAGTTTGCTATTGCTTGTCCCTTTACAACTTTTTGAGGGACATATGCAATCTCAAACTGTTGGAATTGGAGATACCACCTTGCTTATTGGTTGATGAGGACTGGTTTCGACATGACAAACTTAATGGGATTTGCTTTAGATATAAGATGAACAACGTGAGCTTGAAAATAATGCTTCATCTTTTGAATTGAGAAGACTAAAGCCAAACATAACTTTTCATTAGGGAATAGTTCAGCTCATTTGGTATCATCATTAGTTTTCTTTACCTTTGCTATTTTTTAGCTAATAGGGCTCCAATGTACGTTTTTGTGCCGCAATGTAGAGTATCAATGGCTTTCTAGGTACAGGGGCTACTAGAACTGGAGGGTTTGCCAGATATATGTTGATATTTTCAAAAGCTTCACTACATGTTTGGTCCCACTTAAAAGGAACACCCTTCTTCATAAGATGACTGAATGGTTGTATCTCCCAGCTAGATTCGAGATAAACCTCCTTAGGTAAGCTAACTTTCGTTGAAGGCTTTTTAACTCATATATGTATCGAGGCTGGGGCATCTTCAAGATGTCATTAACTTTAGCTTGATCAATCTCAATACCTTAATGACACACAATAAAGCTGAGATATTTGCCAGAAGTAACCCCAAAAGCACATTTCAATTGGTTCATCCTTAGTTGATATCTTTGGAGCAATTCAAACACCATTCTTAAGTCTTTCAAATAGTCACCCCTCTTTCTCGACTTCACCACCAAGTCATCAACATAATGTTCAACATTTTTGTGGAGTAAGTCATCAAATTTATTTGGCATAGCCCTTTGATATGTGACACCAACATTTTTAGACCAAAAGGCATCACTTTGTAGCAATATTTACCTTTAGGGATGCGAAATATGGTGAGTTCTTCATCCTTTGGTGACATGCGCATTTGATTATAGCTAGAAGAACCATCCATGAATGACATCGCCCCATAACCAGTGGTAGCATCAACATTAGCTCTAGAATGGGCAGTGGGAGCTCATCTTTAGGATATGTATTGTTGAGATGTCTTAAGTCAAAACAAACTCAGATTTAGCCATTCTTCTTCCTCACGGGAACAACGCTTGAAATCGACATGGGGTATTTAACTTCATGAATAAAGCCTTTCTTAATGAGCTTGTTGGCTTCATTCTCGATCAATGGGACCAACTCTGGCCTAAAATGTCTTTGGGTCTGCTTTACTGGATGAGCACCATTCTTGACTGCTAATTGGTGGACCGCTGTTTTAGGATTGAAGCCAGTCATTTCCTTGTAACTCAATGTGAACACATCCTTATACTCTTGAGTAGATTCATATAAGCATTTTCTTGCTTAACTTTTAGAAAAGTGCTTAAGTAAGTTGTCCTTGGGCTCCATCAGTGCCAAGGTTAACTTCCTTTAAAGGATCTATCATGGCTTTCACTCCTTCTTCAAGTTTTGGTAGAGCATCTCCAGCATCTTCTTCCTCTTGTGGATAATTCTCACTAACAAATATATGGTAACACTGAGCGATGTATTCTGATCCTCCATCAACCTTTACTTGAGATGAGGCATCGAGCTCCCTCAAAGCTGCAATATGATATGAGGAGCCCACACTTTATTCATCTTTCTTATGTTCCTTGGTGTAAACCACGGTATGAGTCTTCACCTTTAGCACCTCTACACATAAAACCATGAGTTCCACTTTTTGCTTCATCCTCGAGGAAATTGCACTGTGGATATCCTTTTGGATAAGCAGCGCAAGTGTTGTCACCCTTAGGTAACTTCTCTTATGCTTCTTATTTTCTTTATTTAATTATCCCAACCTCTCGAACACAGAAGTTCTTGTAGTGGATTTTCCAAGTCAATCAAAGATAGAAGGCCTTCTGTTAGAAGAAGAGGACTTATCTCCGATGGTGATGTAATTGTTACTTGCTCTTCTTAAGGAAATACGGGCTAGAGGTGGTTGGATATAGCCCAAGCCTTCACGTGCTTTCCTGGTGACATAATTTAATGTGAGTTTGCCTAATTTAGATGGCTTATTAGGATTGTATCTAGCCTTTGTAAGTAACTTGTTAGCATTTGGATCAAAGCTCTTTGTATGTTTTGTAGGGAGTGACATATACTGTGGTGGACTTTGAACCACAAACTCTCCCAGTAGCTTTGAATACAAGTTGATTGTATCAATGCGTTCGATAGGAAGAGTTAGCCCTCCCAGCATATTTCCCTGAACATCAGATGATTGACCTGCCTCTTTCTTTACCTCTAAAACATAGCGAGGTACCAAAGTTGGTTTTTCTTCGAGAATATGATCTTCCCTTTATTTGGACGAGACTTTAACTCTCTTACACTGGCCTTGACCTTTCTAACCACCACATCAGTTCTTTTGCTGGCAAGCGTATTGTACTTGGTCGATTTAACATTGTTGAATTTTGATTCCTTCATAATATAATTCTTCAGATAGAATTTTGCATCAGCAAAGTGTGACTCAGCTTCAGTGAAAGGATTATCATCAGCAACTATTTTCTTTTCAATTCCATCTTGGAGATACTTCAAATATTGGTAGTAAGAGGATGAGACAATTTTGTACTCATGAACCCAAGGCCTACTAAGCAGTATATTGTATGAAGTCTTTGCAGCGATCACGTGCATCCATGCTCTAGATCACAAATCACTAATATGGATTCTAACTTAATGGAGCCTAGACGTCTGCACCCCTAGATTGAATCCTTATATGAACAGATGACTTTCACTAAGCTCCTCAGTCATGATGCCTAGTTCTTTCACTATATGGATGGGTAGAACGTTATCCCCAGATCCCTCATCAATCAAGATTCTATTTATCCTCTTCTCTAGCATGTGACCCACCATGTACAAAGGGCAACTATTTAGTTTTTCACTAAGTTGGAGATAATCTTCTGTAAGTATGATTTTTGTATTGCATGCATATGCTTCTTGAGAAGAGGGTTCTGCAGGCTTCTCAAAAGATAAGGGAGACACTTTTGATGAGGTTTCGCCTATTGCTTTTTCTTTATCCATTAGAGACATCTTTGATGAACTTTCTCCTACTATTTCTCCTTTGTTAGTGTTAAAACATGATGCCTCATTGTTGTCTTGGGCAGTTCAATGTGAAACCAACTTGGCAAGAACTCTCCAAAAAGTCATAGGATGTCGTGCCTTCTGGTAGTGATGCACTTCCACCATTTCTTTCTTTGGATGCATGACTAGCCTTTGCTTCTTTGGTCTCTTAACCATCCTTTCTCTGGTCAGTTTCTTAGACAATTCTCTTCGTGAACTTGTCATGTTGCATCTCTACCTAGTGATGAGAATTCAACTTTCATCATCATCTCTATCAATTTGGATCTTCTTGGGCTCTCAGGACTTCTCCTTTTTAGAGGTATATATTTGGATTAGGTCAAGCGAGCCAAAAGTGATAGAGATTTGGTTAGAACTAGCTTTTGCATCCGCAAGGACAATCTTCTCTTCCCTAGCCAATTGCATGACTTTGTCTTTGAAGATGAAGCACTTTTCAAGAGGATGACCCAAAAGTCTATGATATTTACAATAATTTGGATCATCAATCTTTCCAGCTTCATTGGGCCATTTCATCTCTAGTAATTTGATGAGCTTCAGTTCAACCAACTCATCAAATATTTGAGAAACATCAGAATCCAAAAAGGGGTATTTTTTTTCTTGCATCTCTCTAAAGTCAACCTTCGATTTGAACGCCCCTGAAAAGTTGTCTTCACACTCTGCTTCCTACTTTCCTTTGTAGTGAATTTCATGGGTGATGCATTGATAGTCACGGATTCCTTATTATCATTTTTTAGCATAAATGTACTCCATTTCCTTGGTTCCTGCTTGTCCTTTCCTTTGCAAGGATCATGAACAAGCATTCCATCTTTTTCGGTAGAAGACATGCTCAACTCCATATCATGAGAACAAGACACTAGATCTTCAAAAGACTTAGGTTTGATCCCTTGTAGTGTGTAGAGAAGCCCCCAATACATTTCCTGGGTACACATTTCTATTGCAGAAGCTTCACTAAGTCTATCTTTGGAGTTAAGACTTACGTTCCTCTATCGATTTATGAAGTCAATGATTGGTTCATCCTTTCTTTGGCGAGTATTTGTAAGTTATATGATGCTCACTGTGCGCCTTGTACTATAGAAACGATTGACAAATCATGCTCCAGTTGCTTCCAACTATCAATGGAATGAGGCTCAAGATCTGTGTACTAGTCAAAGGATTTCCTTTCAAGGAACAGATGAATTATTTGATGAGATGATCTCCATAGGTCCCACTATTATTACATGTCTCTACAAAGTGTGCAACATGCTGCTTTGGATTCCTTTTACCTTAGAATTACTGAAGTTTGGGAGTCTGATAACCGGTAGACATTCTGAGGCTATCAATCCTTGCAATGTAAGGCTTGGCATACATATGGGAAGACTTAGTAGAGACTTCATACTTGTCCTTAATGGTCCCTTCAATGAACTTCTTTAACTGATCAAGTAGGATCATTCCTTTGGTAGAAACTGGCAGCTCCTTGAGAGTCGATGCTTGATTCACAAGATTTTGGTCTCTTGAATCTTAATACACTTCCTAGGTGCATGGCTAGATTCCCTATCCAATAAGACATATAGTTTATCCATTAACTTATCGATATGAGACTCTTGGTGTTGTATGTACCTGGTTAGTCCTTCAATCATCTTTGACATACTTGCAAGTTGACCCTTCGTGGATAAAGCATTAGTTGTCATCACTTGCATGACTGCTAGAGGCATAGAAGAGTAGCATGGATTATCATGAAAGTTGATCTTCAAAGGTCTCATATTATGTGATGCTTGTATACAAGATTCATTGGATGAGTCCTGGTCTTTCTTTGCAGTAGAATTCTTAGAACCAGAGACCTTAAGTTGAGCTAAAGTCTGCTTGATCTTTTTAGTAACACTGCTTCCTCAGTCTGAAGCATATTTAGAGAACCTTACTCCCCTTGGAGTTGACGATCTAAAATTAGGAGTTGGTGTGGACGACACTCATGGTGTTTGTTATATTAGCATAGTGGCTTTGCTCCTTGTAATAGCTTTAACACTTCCAAAAGTAATACCCAAAATTCCCTCTACTTCAAACTTGGAATCAACAGCCTTGGAGGAATTTGATTGGGAGTTGATCTTCTTGGAAGCCATTTAAATATTCTTTGATTCTTGAAAAGTTGAGATGAGAGGTAGAGATTGTCCCACAGGGCATTCCGTAATTTGTATGATAATACAATTCGCGTCGAGAAAATATTATTCAAGGAATGAAAAATATTGCAACAATCAGTATTTTATTCAAGGAATGAGTTCTACAATCTCCATGAATTCTCTGATTCGCTTTTTCAAATATAAATTCAAGGGCTCTTTAGCTTATTCTTAAATCTTAAAAACTTGATAGATTTGATCTTAACTTATACTTGAATTCAAGGGCTTTTGGGCTTGATCTTGAATTCGGTGGTCTTGATCTTGATATATGGATTTGATAATCTTGAACTTGAACTTGATATGATCTTGTTCTTGAACTTGATCTTGACTTTAATTGAATCCAAGGGCTTTTGGGCTTGTTCTTGAATCCGGTGTTCTTGATCTTGATGCGTTCTTAAACTTGAATGCTTGATTTCCTAATTTCTTGAATTCTTCATATTGCTTGTAGAGAAATATGTGCGTTTGATCAATGATCTCTCTATGGCTTCTTGTTAGCATTCTTGATGTCAATTCTTAATTATGAGGACCCTTTTATATAGTTGTAGAATAGACGAGTCATGATAGAATTAGACCTTCTTCCAGCCAATCAAATTTAAGGTGACATGGCGCAGGAAAATTGATAAGAATAGGACTCCTTGAGTTATAATGGAATCATACTTTCTTCTGACCAATCAGATTTAAGGTGATATAGCATAGAAAAAATGATAAGAATAGGACTCCTTTCAAGTGACATGATAATATTTGATTGGTTGCGACACATCACTTGCTCATATGCCATATTTTCATTGGCCTTTGATTTGAGATAGGAATGCCATGTCATTCTGACACATGGCGTGATCCTATTGATTTCTTTGTTTGACTTGGCATACCACGTCATCCAACACGTAGTATCAAGTGAGACTCCAGGATGAGAGGATATTGAGCCCAAAGAAGTGGGTAATAAAATGAATTGAGGCTTTTAATTAAATCCATATTTTATTGAACTTAATTAATTAACCCAATTATATTAATCCATAATATTTATTTTTTTGATTTAATATATTTTGAATTTAATATAATTTGAATCATATTATAAAATTTATATCTTAATAAATTTTATATGATTACAAATGCTTTAAACAAAGAATTTTTGCGCATTCTCAAGCAATTCTATTTTTATAATTTTCTTTTTTGTTGTGTTTTAGGAAAAATTAGTGAGGCATGGATAAAGGGACAAACAAGAGTAAAATAAATGTAAAATGCCAAAGTGTGGGTATTCGGAAGTGGCCCGGGCAACTAGAGAAGAATTAAGGCAAGTGAAGGTCCACGTGGACCTCCACGGCTTATGTGACTGACCAGGAGTGATGAGGTCCTTCATGGCCTCAGACTTGGCCATGTGACTAACCACGAGTCATGAGGTCCTTCATGGCCTCACACTTGGCCATGTGGGATGGCGTGGCAGTGCAAAAAGAACCAAGGCAGGTCCAACAGTACGTCACATAAACCATGGGAGGTGTGACAGGCTGTTCCAAGTACCGTCAAAGTAAAGATAGTACTGTCGAAAAGCAAGAAAAATGGACTAAGTGGAGCTGGACGGAGCTCGTAACAAGCCCTGTGACCAACCACAGTCCATGACACCAGGGCGTGAAGATTACACGGAGCAAAAAAAGTGAAGCCAAATCAGACGGCCCATTAGATAGACCGTCAATTGCCACACGGGACATCTAATGCGGCATGAAAAGGTAGATGGGGTCAAAGCGAAGGGAAGCCACACGGACCATTTAACAGTTTGTCTATCATCACACGGGCCGTGTAGCGGCCCGTGTCTATGTCGATGGATTTTTCCTATTTTAATTTGGATTAGTTTTTTTTGTATATAAATAGTTATTTTATTTTATTTTTGGGCAGTCTTGGACGGCTAGAGATAGAAACCATTGAAAAATATTATTTTCTTAGAGATTTCACAAGATTTTAGGATTTTGCTTATCGAATTCAAGACTGTAACTTGTAGATTCATTGATTCTTCAATATTAAGTCATTTATTATGAATTCCTTATATCATTGTGAGTTTTCTTCCTTGAATATGCTACGCTAAACCCACAACTAGGGTTGTGGGAACCATGACAAATCAATAAGATAGGCGAATATAGGGTAAATCTCGGGATTGATTAGCGTATATATTGTAGTAATCTTCATTATTATTTCTTCGTTGATGAGCCAATGCATTAGGGTAAGCCTTTTTTCTTTGCATGCCCAAAAAGGATGTTTTGATTAGGAAAAGAGTTCTACGACAGAAATTTAGGGTGTTTAACCTAGTCTAAGTACTTGAGATCGAAAGGTAAGAGTATTCTGAGATTGACAACAAGGGTTAGTACATATACTTTCTGAGACCGAAAGGTGATGAATGATATGCATCTAAGAGGGAATGAGATGTGACTGAGATGTTGCATAACTTGTTAGATCTTATATACATAATCATGAATGAGTTTACCACTAGATTTGGCTATCACATTAGATGCCATAGGGAGCACAATCCTAGCTTTGCATAAATTGTTTGAAATCTAGTCGTTCTTGCACTAATTTATTGCTTAATTTTAGTAACTTAGTTCGAAAAACCAAGACCCCCGATTTACTTTGTGCACTATTATTTTGGGAATAGATATTACATCTAAAAATGGTAATAATAGATATATTCTCACGTATTCCCTGTGGGATTGACCTCAACTCTAGTTGAGTTCTATATTTGATCAACCATCACTTTACTATTGTATTTGGAGTGTTCTTTTGGGCGTATCATATACAAATCAATTAGCGAAGGTGATTGGAAGCATGGTTGACAAATCAATCATCGGAGGCAACTGGAGTGCTTTAGTCAAATGATATATATGCGCTGAGACATTCCCATCCCAAGTGGTGCCCCGAGGCTATCTCACAAAGTTGTTCGATCCGTGACACATGGCTACTTTGGTAAGGATAAAGCCTTGCTCTAAGTTTGACACATGGCTTCTTTGGTGAAGATAAAGCCATACTCTAAGTTCAAAATGTACTTTCTTTGTTGATGATAAAGCCATATACTCACTCTAAGCTGACAAGTAACTGATTTTTCTTAGGAGTTAACAAACCCATATACTCATTCTAATATCGACACATAACCTATTATTCATAGGACCCAACACGTAATTTGAAAGACCTGTTCAAGCTTCTCTTGTAGCCCCTTTCTCTGTATATTATAAAATAAATTATATTATGTGTTAAGATTTAGAAACGAAAGGGGCTAAGAGAGAAGCTTGAATAGGTCCTTAAAATTATGTGTCGAGTCCTAAAATAATAGGCTACGTGTCGATATTAGAGTGAGTATATGAGGGTTGTGAAACCTAGAGAGATAGCCATATCTTTTTGATGAATGTGGTATCGAAGTTCGGTTTATTTGGAAAAGAGGTCAATCTTAGGAGAGACCATTCAAATGGTTGAATTGATGACTTCGCTTCAATCTTTTCGGCTAAACCTAAAGGAGACTTCAATCATTCAACTTCAGCTTCTGAAGGAGGAATTATGTCACTTGGAATTTTGGAGGATTCTTTGTCAACTCCTAAGAAGAATTAGTTATATGGCAAACTTAGAGTGAGTATATGGCTTTGTCGTTGCCAAAGAAGCCATGTGTTGAACTTAGAGTATGGCCTTATCCTTACCATAGAAGCCATGTGTCAAACTTGGAGTAAAGATTTATCCTTACCAAAGAAGCCATATACATACCTATGGCTGAGACCTCGCAACCATCTGGTAGTATCATCTTGCGCCATATGGTAGCGAGTCTACATGCCATGTCATCATCCCTCCATTAACCTTTCAATTTGCTTTTTGGTTGTTTTGGGCTCGTTCGAACTTCAAACTTCACAAATGAACTATGCAACCATATGAATGTCGACGTTCTAGATCCAACGATATAGTCAAAATTTCTAATGAACCTTCCCACGATAAAGTGAGGGTCCTACTTCTTTGTATGCAACTTTTAACAAAACGCCCTTGGGGGTCAAATTACAAACGAAAGTGCTCTGTATCAAATGAAGGTCCATCCTACACAAAAATCGATGTTCAAATACTAATTGTGCTATCAAAATTCTTATTCAGGACACAGTTCCTAAGTGTGTTAACTGGGTCAACAACTACTCGATTTCTGTGATCAAATTTAAATTCCAAGATGTAATTGTATCAAATATGCCCCTAGCCTAATTCGGTCATTTTAGAGTATTAGACCCCGTAATTAATTCAATCGAAGTAAATCATTTTATTGGAAAAGTTGACGAACATGGCATAATTTAAATTAAGTAAGTTTGCGGTGCTTAATTATAATTGGAGAGTATATTCTAAGTTGGAGTCGGGAGTCCTCAATTGGATTAAAATAGAAAAGTTTGGGGACCTAATTGAGCAAGGGGATAACTAGAAGCCCTTAGGGTGCAATTTTTAAAAGTTTGGCCTCTATAAATACCCCTTCTGGTTCCAAAAAATGAAGAGAACATATTGCTCTTGTCTTAAGCCATAGTTGTACTTTGAAGAAGGGAAGAAGTGAAGGAGATGAAGAAGGAAAGGAAAAGTTGCAACAATTAAGGTAAGTTTCTAATTCAAATTGTTTTCTTAATGCCTCTTAGTTGTGAGTATGGTTAGGAGATGAAAGTGCTAGAAT
>JAOTQJ010054602.1:0-14211 GCA_025642045.1 Solanum sejunctum
TAATGCCTGTGCTTCACTTATATTACATCCACCCCATGGCATGACTACAGGGATGGCGATACGTAACACCTGTAGCTCACCTCTACTATAGATGAGGCTTGTGAAAAATATTTCTATTATCTAAATCTTCCCAAAGTCGTGTACCGCATAGCGCGTATTCAAGGGCCGCCATCATCCCATTCCGACTTGTATATTTGAGCTTTTACCTAAAAAAGAGTATTTGACATTGGTATGTGTTATGTCTCTTCCAACTGTACTTCTTGTTTATTTTAGCATTCATATCTGCTTTTACCACTTTACATACTTGGTACATATTTTGTACTGACCCCCTCTTGGGGGTTGCGTTTCATGCCCGCAGGTACAGACGAACAGGTGAGAGAGCCTCCCTCCTAGGACATCTATCCATCATCGTCGCGCTCCATTGCTTCAGGAGCATTCTTTTGGTATATGTACTAGTATTTATGGTTTCTTCATTTGTAATCTTTTTGGGTATAATCGAGGGTACGACGGGGTCCTGTCCCGTCACATGTTATAATGTTTCTGTATAGAGGTCTGTGGATACTAGTTGGTAGTGGGTGTGTGAGATATACTTGAGCGTATGGTCTAATGCATGTATTAGATACTTGATCAGGTGGCGAGACCGTATTACTCTATGTATGACACGATTATTAGGCGGCAGGACCGCAGCGGAGACCTTGTCGGCTCGCTTAGTTGTATATTTATGGGTATTTGTGCTATATGTACTTTCTGGGAGCTGCTGCAGGTGAGGATAGGGCATAAAAACAGAGGAAACTCTGCCAAATTTTCGATAGACTTTTAAGACTTTAAGTTGAGGTTTTGCGATTTGATGTTGGTTTAAGTGCCTAATCGGCACAAGTCATGGCCCCGGGGTTGGGCTGTGACAGAACAGTTTTGGAAACATTTCGTAAAAGAATTACTATTTGACTTCAAAGTGAATATTTTGTATATTTTCAAGTGTTTTCAACTAGTTTTTATGCATACAATTCTCACGACTCTGTTCGTGCCCGTTTGGCCTCGTTCACCGGTTCCCAGGTCGGATATTTCGTGTGCTGGTTTGATTATATGTATATATATATTCCGAGGTTGGCTGTATACGGCGGGTCGATTTGCCCATGGCTGGCAAAGCGGACAATATATGCACGTGTGAGGTTCGGGCTGTTACAACCCGGCGGTGAGTTCAATTCTAAAATTTGACCCACTCAACAATCATAAGTTAAAAAGATCCTAAATTGTTCAAAATTCCTCTAGATATTGCTTGTAGGTAGAAGTCTGTGATGAAGAATGGCACAATAGTGTGGTGCTTTCTGATGCTGCTCAATATCTTTTGGGTTGCACCATCCATCAATAACTCAAATCCACCATTGAGAAGGTTAGCCATCCAACATACAACTATATATATATAAATTGCTACTATTGACTAAATGACTAAGGAAAAAATAATGCTTATAGGAAGCTCTTAAACTGCAATGATAACTTTAAAAATGACGCAGAAGAAATAATCCAATTCCTGTCGCAAGCTGGAATTAATTAAAGATAAAAATTTTATCTATCAAGTCCAAATTTAAAAAAAAAGTTGATAATTTGAGAATTATTTTAGTTACACAAGAGATACAGGAAGTTAAACAGGTAGCTCTGAGACCAAATGCCAAAGAAGACAAGTCAGTGCAAATACGAAGCAAAAGGATGCAAAGAAATAATGTAGGAAATCACAAAGCTATTATAACTAAAAGGCAAAAGGCTCAAATATGCTATCAAACTTTAACAAAAGGTTCATTTATGCTATCCATAAATGTTTGGCTCAAATATGCCATTGCTATTAAGGAAAATGCTCATCCATGCCATTATTTTTTAACAGTGGTTATGCAAAACCATTTTTTACACATGACATCTTTTAATTAGCCAACGTCATTTAAAAAAATGAATTCTAAATAATATTAAGAATAAAATCCATGAAAATAAAGACACAATTTCAAACTTTCAGAAGCATCTATGGGAGATGATTCTGTTCTTTCGAACAAATTAGGAGATGAGCAGAACAGAATCCGATTCAGCGATGCCTTAAATAGGTTCAAATTGCTTAACTTTTTTTTAACCTTAATTTTTGTTGTTTTGAGAAGAAAATTAAAATAGGTTTTTTGGTGTTTTTTTGATTTTCCGAAATGCCCGAACTTTTGATTTAGAAGATTAGTAGAACGGCGCCGGCGTTGAATCGAATTCCGACAATGCCTTAAACAGGTGCAAATCGCTTAACTTTTTTTAACCTGAATTTTTGTTGTTTTAAGAAGAAACTTAAAATAGGTTTTTTGGTGTTTTGTTTGATTTTCACTAATTGGAGGTTTGGAGAGTATAATATTAGATTGTTTGAGGTTTAATCTTTGTCAAAAAATTTGATTGCATAAAATTTATATGTTATTATATTGTTCTCATTGCTACACAAGCATAATTATTGTGGATTTTTTTTCTTAATTTTATTTAGAATTTATTTTTTTAATAACAGGGCCAAATTAAAACATGATTTGTGTAATAGGTGGTTTTGCAAAACCATTATTAAAAAATAATGACATGGATATATGAAAGCCATTTCTGGTAGTTGTTGAGACAACAATAATGTCCAATGTTCCTACATTTTATTCAACTATCATGTCTATCTCCATTTCAACCTTATTTTGATAATCCTCCATGTCGTACATCTTCCCTTCCTATCATGTTGATCTCCATATCAATCAATTTATTGTGGAATTGCTGGGCCCTTCAGCACATCCGACTGTATCCTGTCCCCTGAGGTAAAATAATTCCAATAGGAAGTGCTCGCCATTCCGTCCTGCAAAAACACCCACAAGGTGAGATGCAGCTCTAGAATCATCAGACAATTTTCTTAAAAGAATCAAATCTTGAAGAGTAGGTCAGCCTTTCAAAATTTTAATGAATGCTAAAGTATGCATCAAGAAACTCAGACAAGTACATAACAAAGAAAATTAGCAAGACTTATATATTATCTCTCTTTCTTTTATTTTTTTTAAGGGAGAAAACTACACCAATAGAACGCAATTGTGTGATATATATGTTATATATGCCAATGAAATAGTGTTTATGACTTTTAAGATGTCTGCATGATATACAAGTTTAACTTACATTCAAGACACATAAACTACAGATTAATCGATCCATGTAGCATAATTTTTTTGTAATTGAGTCCATCTGTCGAAATGGTTATAGTGTTCTTCCTGTGTTCTTGGCATTCTTAAATAAGAATGACCAAAAATGCTACATTTGATCAAAAACACTAATTTAAAAATGTTTAAAGTTATTTAAGTGGTTTTGCAAAAGCAGAATTAAAAAATACTGACATAGACGAACCTTTTCTCAAATGGTAATGACATAAATGAGCCAAAATTTAAACGGATGGCACAAATGAACCTTTTTCTCAATGTTCGATAGCAAATTTGAGCCTTTTACTAAAAAATGATCTAAGTTAAATTTTTTCCAGCCCATGATTGCACAAAAGGAACAGATAATTGATCTAGCTATTCTCATAAGACCAGAGAATGTACAATCAGTGCTTCTACGGCTTGGCCTGATGACTTAACACATTAAAGTATTTATACTTAATGAAACCAAACATGTATTTCCAACTTAAAAAGGCATAATATTTTCGATAGAAAGGAAGATTGATCTTCTATAGATATATGTATACATAAAAATTCATTGAAAAGGAATAAGAAAATAAGAAAAGAATATAGAGATTGTAAATGCACTTTGAGAATAATTGCACAAGTGTGTGGATGCAAGTATATGCAGCTCAACATCATATATAACCATTCTCATCACCAAATCATTGGGGCGCATGAACTCCACCAGAGCAATCTATTTATCTGACCTATGTATAATGAGAAATGCAAATCAATTTTTAATAAAATCATTCCTGGTCAAGGACACACTTCTACTTGCAACCCTTATCCTTTTGCGGATAGATATGTAAGGCAGAAGCTGACATTTCACTCCAATTTGCAAAGAAATACAATCATATGTCTTCTTTACCGGGAAAATGATTGTTGAACTAGTTCAATCCCCATGCGGAACTAGTTCAAATTTAAGAGTATTAGGTAATGAACTCATACATCTTATGCCTAACTCAAGAGTATCAGGTAATAGCAGGGAGAACTCATACATGTTACGCCTAGCTTTAAAAGAAGGATGAGCCGGGATACAATTATTGCATATTCCTGGTGCATGTTTTGGAGCACCTAAGATATGAAAACTTCCCCTAAAAAGCAAAGAAGAAGCGAATGATCAATAGTTATATGGAGACAAAACTAAGTTAGTAATTAATGTGCATTCATGAGGGGTACTTATTTCCAAGAAGCAACTAGAGCGGGATCACAAGGGTGTGATCTAGTTGCATTAATCCTTTTACTCATATATACAACTTCAATACTGCTATGCTCCAGAATGGTACAACCACCTGGACAAAAAAAATAGGCTACATCATTTGGAAGGAAGTATAGATCAGGAAATTTACTATGTTTCTTTTGTTGGACATTATTTGACAAATCTTTCCATAAGCCTTTAACTTGGATCACTCAAAATGCTTATTTTCTAGTCCACTTGATGAAAACAGTACGCCTTTGCCAATATCACAGTCTTCACACCACCAATCCACTAAAGATGATAATCCAACACGTAATATCTGAAAGGAAGAGAAAAATATAATTTTTTTTAAAACAGGAAGAGGGCTAAGTATGCGTAAAAGATATAAATAGTATTTAAGAAAATTAAATGCCAGAATATGTTAATGAATGAATCAATGTATCCTTTAGGTAGAACCAAATATATCTAGTACCATTACGATCTGTCAATGAAGAATGTCAGAAAGATTGGGCAACTCGAAGAGTTCCTTACTCAATGTAAGAGGTAATACCACTTAAATTTAGGCTTTTTCCTCTATTCCACTTTTCATCCCTATTTAAGGTTTTAACAAAGGGAAGCAAAGATGATAATCTAACTTTCTATTTCCTTCTAAAGGCACAACCTCTTTTGTAAATAGTTCAACTTCTTCCTTATAAATGGCAGGTCAACCAAAAAAGAAGGGGTTGGGGATTGGGACAATGTTTGAGGTTTACAAAGAATACGTAGATATGACACAAGGCGATGAAGCAAGTATAGATCAGAAAGTCGTAGCTTTCGGCTAGTTTGACTGCCCTTTCTTGCTAACACTCGAGAGAGATAAAGAGAATTTACTGGTGCACAACAATATTTTTACACTCACAACAAGTAATGATTGCTTTGTAAAAACCTATATCACTGCAAATTTCACAAATTTTTTCCTGCATGTTCAATAGAAAAGACAAGAAATTCAGTAGCTAACCAACTCTTTATCCAACTTAAGTGAATCTCGTATTGAGTCTTCTGGTTTTGGCAATGAACAATTATCCAGTTGATATCACAGTACCCTTTTTAGCTTCTTTGTCACATAGAATCAACATTACCATATGAAGAATGGAGAAACAAAATGTCATTAGTTACACAAGGGGTTTTGAGAATAACAAACACAACCTATTGTGGTTAAAGCATAAATCTTGCTGCACAAAATAAATTTCTCTACTCTATTTGTCCATTTAAGGAAATATGATCATACAATATTTATCTTTGCAACTAAAAGAAAAACAAACATCCAGCCATAGTGTAGTATGCATTGATGTTAAACAATTTTCAACCTAAAATTTTAACAGGTCCGTTAGTTGACTTTGGAGTAAAGCAAACATCCTTAGAAGTGAAAAGCAACACAGTATCCTAATACAGGATAATTGAACTACTCTCAAAATAATTAGGAAATGATAAAGGACCTAACAAACAACAACATATTTTGAGTAAATTGTCAAAACTTTTGCTTAATCAAGTCTCTTAATGATATGGAAGATATTATTATAGCACTTGTACTGAATTCAAACTTGCTTGAGAGTTGATAACTTTAGAAGTTAATATTGTTATTAACAGTATGTGCAAGATGCCAGCCCTTACATCTGATGGAATATTAAAATTTTTGAAAATGAATATTTTATCCATCAAAGATGGTTAACTGTTACTGTGTTGTAAAAAAAATCTATATTCGAACTAACTTTGGAAATAGTAAACCAACAAGAAAGAGATGAAGACAAAGTTAAGAATCAAGTTAATTGAATTTTTAGGGTTATGTAATATATCCTCTCATGATAAAATGATTTCCTTCAGTCAAATAGTGGTTCCTCAAATTTGTTGAATCGCGAAGACAATCAATGGTAGATCACACTAGAGTTATTAACTTGGAAATTTCATTTTGTGCTCATTATTTAAGAGAGAATGCCACTCAATAAGGAAGCAATGGTTTAAAAATGTTGCACTAGTTCAGACATACATAGGGTCAGAATTGTCTAAAAATAATGCTGAGCAACAGGGTACCTGTCCTAACTCTCTAGTCAAACCATAACAAACATAACAATATAAATAACCAAAACCTACACTGAACCTGGAACTCCACTGTACAGAGATACTATAGACTCAAGAGTAAATATACAAATCTACATACATAACAAGTATGACAATCAACAAATACAAATCTAACTACATATACAAGACCAGTGTTCGAATACAAATGATGGCCGCCAAAACAGAAGGAGACTGCAAAATGGGTAGAGCTGCTAATGCTCATAAATTACTCCAGAATCCTCTACAAATCCCTAACTCAGCAACTACAGCTAGAACCTGGACCTACATTATGAGAAGATGCAGAAATGTAGGGGTGAGTACCTGTGAGACCCCGTGTTTCTCGTCTTCCATAATAGTACTGGGTGACAAGTTATATAAGACATATATGATTTTGGATAGGACCAAATAATAACAAGGCTACCAATAGGTGGTAATATCAAGGACTGAAAGTTTTAAAGCAAAGCAATCCCCCTAAATACACATTGGGGATTAAAGAAATGGCCCAAGTGGCATATTACCCTTTTCGGAAGGTTTAAATTAAGCTTCACTTGTCGGATAGGGTTAAGTGTATATAATTTGCTAATAATGATTTTTTAAAGGTTATTTTAATATCATAAATATCATACATTAAGTTTTGGAATCAAGAATGTTGCAAGGTAAAGGTTGGACAAAGTTACCATAAGTTTCGTTAAGAAATCCTTCTTAAATTTGGATCAAATGTATCAGGTTATATCTCCCAAAATATAATACTTTAGAAGGTCCATGCTAATCAAATTGAATATCTACTAGTCCAGTTTATAATGCACAAAATCGTGCATCAACCTGATATCAGAATAAAAAGTTATGACCATTTTACTGTCCCAGCAAGAAACCGGGTCATAGGCTGGGTCGGTCAAGCCCAACTTTACATCAGCTATTTCTACCTTTTAATTCTAAATTTGTGCCATTTTCATCCTAAAATAGTGGACCAATTGAAGAAAATGATCTCATAAGTTACCTAAGTGATTTAGGTATGTTCTTCGTGTTTTTACCTTTTAAAATTCGCCTGTGTGCCTAGAAATGTATCTCTTACGCTTTGCAATTGTTTTCCCTCTTATTATCTAAGTTTGGGGCTGCTTTTGGGCTTTAAAAAAATAGTGTTCCTACTAGTTATTGTTGGTTTGCAGCTGGTGTATTTAGCTAATAATCTTGGGGCTCTTTTATAGTTAGTTTTACGAAGTTCTATAGATCTCTCCTCGTGTAAATGCTATATGGCAATTCTACCAATAAATGCTCAATTATATACTATTTATAGGTGGTTATGAGTTGCGTAGATATAGCCGTTGCGAATATTAGGACGTAAGAAATAATGTTCGTGAAGGAATTTCAGGAAATTAGGTGATCGTTGAAAGGTATGTTAAGGCTAAGCTCCATCCCTCTTTTTAACACGAAATCTGGAAAATTTTCCAAAACGCCAAATGTGATATTTTACTATTCTGTTGCTAGAAAGACCTTCTGTGAAAGGCATTGGGATTGTAGATAAGTTATTTTCATGATTCTATTAGGTTAACATTCCATTCGTTCTCTTAAACTGGACATTCAATATCTATATATCATTTTGTAGGGTTTCCTGGCTACCTATCCATTTGTTCGAGGTGTTTCGCTTCTTGGTGTAGTGTCCTCAAAATAAATGTATATTATGAAGGGGATATAGTATACATAATAAGTCCTTCTTTCATACAAAAATATAATTGAAGCACTTGACAAGTGACACGTTGTTTTTCAATAATCTCTAGCGTAATGCTCGTAATTTAACTGCTAAGGCCCTTGATTGCTTTTAAATGCTTTCTTTTACTAATTGACATGGAGCCAAGTATGAGCATTATTTTAAGCATCTTTATGAATATTTTCAGAGTTAAGGCCTCATTCTAAATATTGAGTTAGGTTGTCAAAACTATTCAAAAGACATGTAAGATCCCACGAGCCATGTGTATATGCTACGACAATGATTATGATGTTACGAGGATAAGTGTACAAATGAGCCAAGATTGGCTAAATTTATGTGATGGCCTACTATGTTGTCACGACCCGGATCTAGGTCCTAGACATGATAAGCAGATGGGGAACCTGAAGGGACCCCAAACAAACCTCTTAGAGTATCATCACACATCTTTGGTCGCAGAACCAAGCAAAATAACAACAAGAGATAGTAAATAGGGATAAACAGGGCTAAGGGACATCTTTCCTATCAAAATCAACAAGAGTCATGAGAGAGTCAAAGCTCATAGCATGATATATAACACGTCCAACAATACCTCTAAATCTTAGATACTTAGTGGGGGCCAAGACAAGCAATCGGGCTTACCCTCATAGTCAATACATCAAAAGAGAAGATAGTCTTAGTACATAGCATGAGATCATAAACATCGTCCCCGAAATGGAGGACTCATCAACTAACTTGAGCGAAAATCGTATTAGCCACGTAGAGGAGGAGGATGATCAAGTGTGTAGGATGCAATGCAACAAGTGATATGTACCATAAACAAAATACATAGCATAGGCAATGAATAAGCATATAGCAATATGGCATGTATGAATGTTGAAGTAAAACCATGCTTATAAAGAACTTAATACATGTGTAGCAAGTGACCATCAATATAGAATATCCAAGGCCTACCAACCCCTTGTAGAGGCGAATGAGGTACAAACCCCTCAAATAGTTAATGAGGTGCCAACTCCTCAAATGGTTACCCAGGCCTACCACTACCCAAGCTAGAGACTAAGGTACAAACCCCTTGATGTGGTTAATAAGGTACCAACCCCTTAATATGCTTGCCCAGGCCTACCACCCCCACGCTAGGGACCAAGGTACCAACCCTTCAATGCGGTTATATGGGCCTACTAACCCCTATACTGGGCAACCAAGGTACTAACCCCTCAATGTGGTTACCCAGGCCTACCACCCCCCGAGCTAGGCTTGGTCAACTCACAACATTATATAGAAGATTATGATATACATATATTTCTTTCATCATATATAGTCATTCAACGTATAAGATATGTATTGGACCTTCAATTCCTCAAGAAACATTGTTCGGACATTTTATCAAACACTTGGCGTTAGTGTAAAACCATGTAAAATAGTGATTAAATCATGTAAGAAAATCCAAGGTAAAACCATTAGTTAATACTTGGTAACACCATCAAGCAATATACATCAAAATCCTTCATCAAATCTCACAATAGATCTTAAATTCATAGCTCAAAATGTGGTAAAATAGTCACAATTTTATGAAGCTTTAGCATAGTTCATAGACAAGTTCATACTAGAAAACCCATATGTAAAATCGACTTAGAAACATGTATTTTAGGTAAAAAGGAAGCTTGGGCACCATCAGTGAAAAGATCTAATGGTTAATACCCACATACCTTGACTTTGGTAAAACCTTGTAGAAGATTGGAAATGGAGACTTGAAGCAAGAATGAGAACCTTATGATCCGGATGAGTTTTGAGACTTGAATTTAGGAGTGAAATATTTGGCTAAGTGTTTGAGTGAGTATTGGCGGAAATATCTTGAATGATATGAGGGTTAATTATGGCTAAGTATAGGTAGTTTTATGTATGGGAATAGTTAGGCTCAAGACTTAAAGTGTTGGAAAGAAGTCAAAAACTGGCAACTAAATTACAGAGTAGAGTGCTCTTGGTGCATTACGCCAGTGGAGCGAAAAGCTCTTCAGAATTTTCATTTTGTGATTTTTAAATTTTGATATGGTTGCTATAAAATCAGGGTTAGCCCCATTTCCCAGTCAATTTGACCACCTAATAAAGAATACGAAGTTAGATTTTTGAAATAAAGGATGAATTCTTAGATATATAGAAATTATGATTTCTGGCACTTCTGACGCACATTTTGGGGGAATCTTTGGTGTTGTTTCACATGTGCATTCAATATTCATATTATATAAAGCACGTTATACATGGACTTCGAGCTATAATCGGAGGTCTGGAGCTTATTTGCTTAAATGATTATATATATATATATGTATGTATGTATGTATGTATGTATATGGTACAAATGTCCACAGGTTGGCAAATATGATGTTGACTCGCTATCGGTAAGGAACACCATTACTAGCATTTGGTTGGGTATCTCATACATTTGCATTTATGTATATGTATTCAAGACATGCGATTACTCGAGCATACAATGCATATTTGACCACTAAGAGGCTAAGTATTGGACATGAAGGTAATCTAAATTTTACTTACAGGTGGTATTTCTAAATTCCCTTTCTACTATGGTTATCCATGAATTTAGTTGTTGCGTATGTAGTACATCTTTATTCGTACTGGCGTTCCATTGACTAGGGAAGTTGCATTTTATTTTGTGCGTGCAAGTTCAGGTGGGGATTCTGATTTACCCCACCACTAGGATCCTAGTTTAGCTGCGAGTTGGTAAGCTCTACCTCTTCCTGGAGATTTCGTAAGATGCTTAGTTTTTGTTGTACAATTGGCTATAGTCGGGGCCCTGTCCCAAAATATTAGTGGTTCTCTTAGAGGCTATTGGGGAATGTTACTTTGGGTTATTTCTTCAGTGCCTTTCAGTCTCCAATCATAGAATTGACATGTATATATAGTGTGTGTCCCTGTATCTCTATTGTTGCAGCCTTGTCGGCTAGCTAGTAATTTACCATTTTAATTTACCTATATTGATGTACTTGATTTACTGTTGAGCAGGTCATGACCTAGACATGCTAGGCCTAGTTTTTCAAAAATTATGCTACTTGATTTTCTTTTGGCCCCTGGTTAGTTAACTAGCATGTTAAGTGGCTTACTCGGCCAATTATGGTATCGAGTGCCAGTCACGCCTCCCCTCTTTTTAGGGAATGACAAATATGGTGTCAGAGCAGGTTGTGTCCCGGGGAGTCCATTATACAATGTCTAGTAGAGTCTTGTTTATAAGTGTGTTGTGCACCACACTATAATCAGGAGGCTACGAGGCATTTAGGGATGGTTACATTTCTTTCACTTAATAGATCGTGCTACTGAGCAAAGTTATAGGAACATATGAAATCAAAATCATGCTATGTTGTTTTTAGTTAATGGGTTCTCTACGGTCAAAAGATGGCACAACGTGAGATAGGTATGGAACTGAGAGAAGGTACCAATCGTTCCTTTCCAAGTTAGGCGGATATATTCCCCATTGAGGCACACATAGTCTCCAGTGCCAATAGTATAAGATTCACTAGCACTTGTTAGGGCCCAAGGAGATCTAGTACTCCTTGCCCCAACAAAGATTGGGGTGTAGAGGATTAAGGAGGCTATTTGACTAATAACTATGATGGTTTCTATTCATGATATGAAATTAGAGTCGAGAACGAATGCCATAAGGGATCAAATAGAAAGCTCAAAGGCACAAGAGTTTCTTCACTTGGCCCCTCCAGTATTTATAAGACCTAGTCCCACTAAGGATCCTAGGACTTCATGGACCATATGTATAGAGAATTGAGGATGATGTATGCCTCCATCACTAAGGTTGTGTAGTTGGCTTCTTTTCAACTATATGATGTCACCATCTTGTCGTACGAGGCATAGGAGAAATATAGAGGGCTTGATATTGCGCCAGAAGAGTAGCAATATTTCTCTAAGGTATTTATATCCCATTGCTATCTGCAGGAGGTTTGGGAGTCCCATCAAGACCGATTTATCATTGGAGCCAGGGGCATATAAGCATAGAGAGTGCAGCCTTAGGTTTAATTCAATGACTAGTTATGCACCAGATATTGTATGTACCATGGGTTCCAAAGTTCATCGTTATGTGGATGGTTTAGGTGGCTCATTTGATCAGAAATTGCAAGATAGCCTCTTTATAGAATGGTGTAGATATTTCTCATATTCACGCTTTTTCTTAAACTACAGAGGACCTTTCTAGTCGAATTCGGGATACTTATAGGAGACATAGAACAAAATAAGAGAGCTCATACTATGGAGTCTTATAGGGAGCCATGGGTTAATTTTAGGCCCCCATTTCATTGATATCCGCCTTTGTCACTAGGTAGTATCCTACCACAAATGCATGGCCATAGATTTCATCATTGTATTTTATCATAAGTGAAGCAGAGTTAAGGTCAACTTGATAGTCATCTACAAGAGTATTTTTCAGAAATGAGACAACCTACTCCATGTGCACAATTCGGTAAGCTTTATAGTGGGTAGTGTAGGAAGGGTCCAAGTGTATGCTACCATTATTGGATGACAGGACATTTTATTAGGAGCTTACCATTTGGTCAATCCCTATTATGAATGAATTCCTGATGGTATTCCTTGATATGCTTCTAGGAATCCCCTCAAAAGGGATATCAATTTTGCTTTAGATTTTCTTCATGATTAACAACCTATATCCATTATTCCATATAGAACAGTTCTATAGATCTAACAGAATTGAAGGAATAACTGATGGACTTACCCGATAAAATGTTTATTGGGCCAAGTACATCTCCACTGGGGTGCTTAAGTGATCTTTGTTCGATAGAAAGATGTCTTCTTACGGATATGTATTGATTACAGATAACTAAATAAAGTCATTATCAAGAATAAGTATCCTCTTCTACTCATTGATAGATTATTTCAGGGTGAAAAATGCTTTTTAAATATTGGCTTGAGATTCAGGTACCACCAGTTGTGAGTCAGGGATGCTGGATGAGGTATGGACATTTTGAGTTCCTTGTGATGTCTTTTGGGCTTACAAATGCCCTAGCAACTTTTACGGACCTGATGAATCGAGTCTTTAAACCATTCTTGGATGATTTTGTGATCATGTTTATTGATGACATCTTAATATATTCACGATCAAAAGCTGATCATGCCGACCTCTTGTGAGCTATATTACAGACACTCTACGACAATAAGTTGTATGCTAAATTCTCTAAATGCGAGTTTTGGTTAACTTCTATAGCTTTTATTGTCCATGTTATTACAGCCAATGGTATCAAGGTAGATGGTTAGAAGTAGTAATTGCCTAGCCGAGACCATTGAACCTTACCAAGGTCCATAGCTTTTTATGTTGGCAGGATATTATAGGAGGTTTTTTGAGGCATTCTCTTCTATCTCTACTCCACTAATGAGATTGACGCATAAAACAACTAAGTTTTAGTGGACTGATGCGTGTGAGCAGAGTTTTCAAGAAATAAAGAAATAGTTTACCACCACACCTATCTTGGCTCTTCCGGATGAAACCAAAGGCTACGTTGTATATTGTGATGCCTATAGAATTGACCTAGTTTGTGTTCTTATGAATCATGGTAAAGTTATTGCCTGTGCTTCCAAACAATTGTGAAAGCATGAACAAAACTATCTTACCCATGGTTTTGAGCTCATTGCAGTTGTTTTTGCCCGAAAGAATGGTTGACGGTATCCATACAAAGTTCATGTTAATGTTTTTATCGACCACCAGAGCCTCCAATATTTATTTAAGCAAAAAGGTTGAACCAATGAAAAAGGAGGTGGCTAGAATTACTAAAAGACTATAATATTAAAATTTTATACCATCCTGGTAAAGCTAATGTTGTTGCTGATGCACTTAGACAGAAGTCCATGGACAGTCTAAGCCATTTTGAAGCTGATAAGGCTAAAATGACAAAAGGTCTATGTCAACTAGATAATTCATCAATACTGTCACGACCCAACCCCGGGGCCGTGAATGGTGCCGATAGGACACCGCGACAACCGCTTATACTGAATCTTTACTT
>JAOTQJ010054622.1:0-14210 GCA_025642045.1 Solanum sejunctum
TTACACCCAAAACTTTCGTAATCGGCAAACTACGCGTTTTCTCGACCAACCAACGCCACCACGCTACTTAGGGGCTTCAATATATCGAGTTTGGATCATCAAATAATCAAAAACACAAAAAAACTAAATTTTTTTTGAAGGTTACTGTAGCAACCGAGAGGGTATTTTCTTGTTCCACAACTTTTTTGCTAAATTTTCTAAGTGTGGAAAGTTGATAATCTTGTACAAGATATATATGGCTATATATATAGGCAATACATATACCACTTGGGCCAATCACAAGCTCACACACCTTGACCCCACATCCATTTTTATTTTTAAGGACCAAACTTAGAAGAAATATTACATTCGGTCCCAAACTTTATTAAATCGAACCAATTAAGGATGTTCGAGGTTTAAATTACATTACGGGTCTTAACAGCTCTGATACCGATTTTATCACGACCCAAAATGCATAGTCATAAGCAATAGATAGGTATAATATCAATATGGCATGCATGATTAATGCTTGTGGTAAAGCATGCTTGTAAATCATATAACTTGGAATTGTAGAGTACATGTATGGGAAGAGACTATAAATATAGACCAAGCAACTACTACTTGGAATTTGTGGCATGTCACCTCTCGGTGATGTGGTCGAGGTATCTACCCCTCAACATGATAGTACAGACATGTCACCTCCCGACAAGGTGGTCAAGGTATCTACCCCTCAACATGGTAGTACGAGCATGTCACCCCCTGACAAGATGGTCAAAGGATCTACCCCTCAATATGGTAGTGCAGGCATGTCAACCCCCGGACAAGGTGTGGTCAACTTGCAACAATGTAGATACTTTTCATGAATTCAATACATACATACAGTCCCTTAATAATTACTAAGTCACTTCACTTATAAACCATGTAATAGACATTCAACAACTTGAGAATCCTTGTCAAGACATTTTATCAAACACTTGGTGGGTGTGTTATGCTAGTTCAAAATCATGAAATTCAAGAGTAAAATAACATGAGAAAACTCAATGTAAATCAACCCACCAACACATAGTAAAACCTCATGTAAGATACTTTAAAATCCATCATCAAATCTCATAATAGACCATAGTTTCATAGCTCAAAATATGCATAGTAATAATAGACAAACCATCTCATAGTATAAACTTGAAATAGGTAGACATGTGTTTTCAATCAACATTTCATAAACCCCAACATAGTTTATAGTCATAATTCATAATAGGTCATACACATAATTAATGCAACTTGAAAACATGCAATTTTCATAAAATATGAAGGTTGGGCACTATGGGTGGAAGGACCCAATGGTTGAAACCCGCATACCTTAAACTTGGGTTTTCTTAATGTAAACTTGAAGCTTGAATAGAGTTCTTGAGATATAGAATTAATCTTGAGATACTTGAATTTGGATGAAATATTTGGTTAAGTGTTGGAGAGGATTTTGAGAGTGTCTTGAGTGATATAGAGTTGAAAAATGGCTAAGTATAGGTGATGTTTATGCACAGGTGGGTATGGCACCAAGACCCCAATTTCTTAGGCCAAAATAGGAAAATTGAGGAAGTGCAAACACATTTCTATGACAGGTCTGCTTCGCGGAGGCATCGCAGATGCCTACTATTTTTGAAAATTATGTGAAAATTATTTTTCGCACGGATCTTCAAAAATCTAAGTTATACCCATTCCTCACTTAATTTTGCGATTAATCAATAATATAAAGTTGAATTTTGAGATATATATAAATTACAATTATGGGTATTTCCAAAGCACATTTTTAAGGCCTTTTTGGGTCATTTCACCTATCCGCACCATTGACTAAATTGACTCAGAAAAGGTCAAGTTTCAGTGGTTCAACAAATGTGAGAAGAGCTTCTACGAGTTGAAGATGAGACTGACTACTGCACCAATTTTAACCTTGTTCTATGGAATAGGACTTTGTAATCGATTGTGATACTTTGAGAGTTGGATTGGGATGTGTGCTAATGCAGTGGGAAAACGTGATAGCTTATGCTTCTAGGCAACTTAATATTCATGAGAGGAACTATCTGACCTATGATCTTGAGTTGATCATGGTGGTGTTTGCATTTAAAATCTGGCGCCACTACTTGTATGGAGTGCATGTGGATGTATTCACTGATCACAAGAGCTTGCAGTATATCTTCAGTTAGAAAGAGCTTAACCTGTGATAGAGGAGATGGTTGGAATTTCTCAAGGATTATGATATGAGAATTCTCTACCGCCCAGGTAAAGCTAACATTGTTGTTGATACTCTTACTAGGTTGTCAATGGGTAGCACAACCCATTGGGGAAGGAAAGAAAGAGTTGGCTAAAGAAGTGCATCGATTAGCTCAATTAGGAGTTCAACTTAAGGAGAATGATGAGATAGGAGCTAATGTTCAGAATGGGTCTGTTTCATCCTTAGTGTTAGAGATGAAGGAAAAATAAGATCGAGATCTAGTCATATTTCAATTGAAGGAGGCTGTCCACAAACAGAAGTGATTGTCTTCTCCAAAAGGGGAGATGGAGTATTGAGATACCAGAGTAGATTATGCATTCCAGATGTTGATGAGATTCAAGAAAGGATTATAGTGGAAGCCCATAGTTCTAGATATTACATTTATCCTGACTCTACCAAGATGTACCACGACTTGAGAGAAGTCTATTGGTGGAGTGAAATAAAGAGGGATAATGTGGAGTTCGTATCAAAGTGCTCAAATTGCTAGCAAGTTAAAGTTGAGTATCAAAGAGTGGATTGGCCTAGAACTTTGAGATCCCTGAGTAGAAGTGGGAGATAATCAACATAGAACCAAATTAGCTCACTTCTTAGCAGTTAAGATAACAAACACTGCGGAGGAGTATACCAAGTTATACATCCCAGAGATTGTGAGGTTGCATGGAGTTCCCTTGTTGATCATGTCGAACAGAGGAGCTCTATTCACCTCCCAATTTTAGAGATCTTTCCAGAAAGAATTGGGTACTAGAGTGAATCTGAGTACGACCTTTCATCCATAAATACATGGCCAGGCAGAGTGTACAATTCAGATGTTAGAAAATATGTTGAGAGCATGTGTCCTTGACTTCAAAGGAAATTGGAATAATCACCTACCATTAATTGAATTTCCATATAACAATAGTTATCATTCGAGCATTCAAATGGTCCCCTACAAAGCTTTATATGTGAGGAGATGTAGATCACCAATTAGGTGGTTCGAGGTTGGAGAAGTAGAGTTGATTGGAACTGACCTTGTCCATCAGTCAACGAAGAAGGTTAAGGAACTAAAGAGAGGTTGAAGACTGTATAGAGTTGCTAGAAATCTTATATCCATGTTAGGAGAAGAGACTTAGAGTTCGAGTTAAATGATTGGGTATACTTGAAAGTGTCACCTATGAAGGGTGTCATAAGATTTGGGGAAGAAGGGCAAATTGAGTTCTCGATATATCGATCCCTATCAGATTGTGAAGAGGATTGGGAAGGTTGCTTACAAGTTAGAGTTGACTTCCAAGTTAGACGAAATTCATCATGTATTCCACATGTCGATATTAAAGAAGCATTTAGGAGATCCTGCCTTGGTGATCCCTATTGAGAGTATCAGAGTGAAGGATAGTTTTTCTACAAAAAGATTCTGATCAAAATCCTTGATTGTTAGGTTCACAAGTTGAGAACCAAAGCGATTACCTCAGTCAAAGTCCTATGGACAAATCAATTCGTTGAGGAAGCCACATGGGAATCTGAGGAAGAGATGAGAGCCAAATATCCACACTTATTCGAGCCTAATGATAAGAATGTTAAAGGTAACTTCATTACCCTTGACTTAAAATGATTGATCTATTCTTAAGATAATATGTCTATTCTTGAGTCTGAGTAGAGATTGTTGAGATTGATGAGGAGTCGAGACTTTGATTGATTGATGTGAGTATTGAGATGAGTCTTGAGTTAATTCATTCCTTGATATCCATATTTACTTATCATATGAGGATGAATGATCTCAAGGGGGAGATGATGTAACACCCACTAAATTACCAAATACCCCAAGAGGAGAGATATGCGCGTAGCGCATGTTCGCATGCTCAGATGGCAAATTCGAGACCAGATATGTGATCAACATGAAAAAATAAGTTGGAGAATGCTCCCAATTGATTTTTAGAGCAATTAGATCAAAAGATAATTTTTTGATCCGAAAATGAAAACAGTATTGGTGTATGATAGAGGCACATCGTCCCCTGTCGTGGAGATGTAATTATTTTTTTAAAAAGTTTTTTCGAGGAGATTGTAAAAACTCATTTGGAAAATATTTGGAAAAAACAAGGGTACACGCCTAGTCCGCATTGCGGACAGGCTTCTCCTGAATTGAATTTTTTTTAGTTTGTGAGGGGTATTCTAGACAATTTTCAACCCCTCCTAAACTCAAAACACAATCAGAATAGGTCATTTTGAGTATAAAAAGTGTTCTAAATCCCATTTTAAGTTCTTTTTAAAGTTCTTGAAGAGACTAGGGCTTGAGAGAAAAGAAAAGCAGCTAAGGATTGAAGAGTTCAAGGGAGAATTCTTGAAATTTGATTGTTGAAAGCTTACACCAGGTATGTAAGGCTAAATTAAAGCATGCGATTATTCTCTCATATGCACCATAGATGGTCATAGTGGAATTAAGAGTTCACGAGTCCAATACATGTTTCTTGAATATTTTCTTAAAAAATTTATCTATTACATGTATTTTCCTATGTTAATGATCATTATAAACTTGTTTTCTTGAATTTAGTATTTTTCATGAGATATTGTATAAACTCTATATGTTAACTTTTGAAATCATACATAAATAAACCTAGGGATTGAGTCTAGAGCCTCGATTTGAGAATGTTGATTATGATTGTGATTTGAGCATGATGATAGATTGATAGAATTTGATAGTCCTGTGAGTGTCCATAAATGATCTCTAATGATTTGTCTATTTGATTGTTTTCTAATGATTGATCTAAGCCTTGAGCTATAGATTAAGATGTTGATTATATTGATGAGATGGTGAGAGTTTATATGAGTCTAATTGAATGATGAGTGCCTCCACGAGGCTAATTGAGATGATTAGATTGATGATAGATAAGTCTTATGAGCATTGAGTGTTGGGAGGAGTATCGAGCATTGAAATGGGTAAGAGTAAAGCCAACTCACACTCATTAACTACGTTGCCAAGTGTAGGTAAGGATTAGAACCATTATATTACATGGAGGTTCCCTCTTGATAGAGTCCTTAAAATAATAGAGGACTTATTGATCTGCTGGATCCCTAGTGGATTCGATTTGTTCTCTACTTGGCAAGTATAGAATAGCAGTGGTAATACCGACAAGATAAGAGAAATTCCTAGAAAATTCTCATATTGAGTACTCTGAGTTGAGACGAGATAAGTTAGTTGAGTTGAGTTCCTTTGAGATGAGTCTGATTTGATTGATGAGGTTTGAGTGGTTGATGGGTCATTTGTCTACTCTTTGTTCTTGCTTTAGATAAACATTGGGCATTTTAGTTTAGTTGTTATTTTGAGTTGATGTTATTTTCATATTATTCTACCCATTTTTGTTTCATTCAACTATTTTACATACTATTCATTTCATATACTAACGCCACTACGCTGCATCATTTCATGTTACAAATACAGGTGTTAGAGATCATCAACAGCTGCATTATTGAGGATCTGAGTAGTTCAGCGAATTTGGTGAGCCTTCCTTACTTTGGAGGATTCATTACATTTATTTTATCTTACTTATTAGAGTTAGACATTGATTAGCTTATTCTTTATTTGAGTTAGCCATGGGTCTGTCATTGACATTACTTGATAGTGATAGTGGCTTCATAGACATGAGTCGTATGTTAATGTTGAGCTAGTTTTTTTCTAACTAGCTCATTTACATATTATATTATTTTGAGACTAGATGAGATATGCCCATTACTTTCCTTAGTCTTCCACTGATTGTCTTGAGTTATTTGATTGAATGAATGTGATAAGGCCAAGTGGTTCTCTTGGAGACTAGCAATAGTCTCTGGGTGTCGGCCACGTCTAAGGTACCCTCCCAGAGTGTGACCATTGATGATAATTGTGATACCATTGAGATACATGATCTTAATTTGGGATTGAAGAGTCTGATTTCATTGACATCCTGATTATTGACGATAGGGTGATGAAATGAGACTAGTGGATAGTCTTGTGGTACTTGTTGATGCCCTTAACATAGCCTTTGAGAGGTTATAGTTATTATGTATATCATTATCATATCATATTGCATATATGTACTCATATTGTGACATTAACGTGTGTGTATATATATATATCATATTGCATCTGAACCATTAAAACACTAAGATATTTGAGACAGTCTTATTACTTGAGATTTACTTGCCGGCGCCAGAGTCTGCCGAGGTATACTACTATTGATTTGCATCTTGATATTGTGAATTGGCATGCATTGCATTTATATTACATTGACTATGAGAGAAATGTATTACCTGGTATCTCCCTCCTAGCGGCAAAGTCTGTTGTGATACTAGAGACCTAGTTACTAACGCCAGAGTCTGGTGAGGTGTCATCAGCGCCAGCGACCATTGTGAAACTTGAGTGGTTTTTTATATGGTCTGATGAGACCCTTCTACCTAGTAGCTTTAATTTGGTAGATGTATACATTAGCTTCATGCATCACATTCATACATTACATGTGCATTGTATCATTGATTGTCATTGTTATATTGTTCTATTTCTATATATGATTATATTGTGCACTAACTCTTTCTTTGCAAGTGGTAGTATTCTTCGTTATCGCGTATTACCCAGTCGGTTGAACCTATTGGGTACATTTTGTTATACTAATTCTTACTTTATTTCCTCCCTGCAGATCGAGTACAGGGACCCGTACAAGGTAGTTGATTCACTCTAACAGGGTGTACTCTATCTATCCATATCTTAGCTATGAGGTTCAAACTTTGAGTCACCATTGATCTTTGAGATTTTCTTTGTTATTGTTTCCATTTCAGCCTTTGTATTAGACATTATCTGAAATCATTATATTTTCATTTGAGACAATTATATTTACTCTTTTATAGTACGTTAGATGCTCTTGTACTCATGATCATGACTCTGAGTTTTTTGTTATTTATTTTAAATGTTCTGATTGTTTTTGCTTTACTTTATTTTCTTTCATTCCGATCCAATTTTGGATTATGACAAGTTTTTATTAGAGCTATAGGTTCGTTGGGCTCGTGAGTCAAGACCAGGGTGTCTAGTAGAGTCTCACGGATCGGTATCACTAAAACAAAAAGAGGATTTAGCAGCAATTAAAAATTATATTAGAGGCCATCATAATATCCGTTATAGCCTTTACTAGCCAATGAACTTTGGCCGCTGTATCAAGGGTCGGCAAAGGCTTTTGTGGTCATTATGGCAAGTGATGGTAAAGTTAGGCTCAACTGCCACTAATACTCACTCGATTTTGCCGAAATTACAGTTGTATTTAAATCCAATCCAAGGTAGTTAGATGTGTTCATATAGTGTCCATATTTATAGCTGGTATATTCAATTAAATTGCTGCTAAAATTAATTGGTTGCGGCAATTAAGATGACTGCAAAACAAAGTCAAAAAAGTCAGTTATACTCATGTAACATCCATTTTTACAGCTAGTAAATTAAACTAAATTGCCATTAAAATGCATTAGTTTTAGAGGTAATTAAGATAGTTGTTAGATCAGATTTGAAATGACTAATTATGCTTAGGTAGTGTACATTTTCATAGCTGATAACTTCAATAAAATTGCCGCTAAAAATTTATATTTTTAAAGATAATACTTTGGTGAGTAATTATAAAGATTAGAATATCCTTGTGAAAAAATTTGAATTTCTCCTATTGAGCTTTCAATTTTTATGGCTAGTAAATCAACTTAATTTGGTGCTAAAAATTGCAAGCTTTAATGAGCGATGGCGTAGCCATCATTAATAATGACTACATTTATTCATACATTATGTAGTTCACACTTTTGATGATATGTATATGACTAGTAAATACAACAAAATTGTTAGTAAAAGGGACCCTATTATAGGCAACAAAGTTTGTCAAATGCTAACATATTTATAATATAAATACATAAAATAATATATACCTTATAAAATCTAAACAAACAAAGAAAGTATTAATCCAAACAATTATAGTATCACAACTTAAAAAATAAACTTATACTATTTGAATGAAATGCCTAATATCATTATAAAAACTATCTAATAAAATAATGTCTTCTAAGAATTTCATCAATTGTTCGTCATATTGAAATATTCCATAGGAGAAAATTTTGAACATCAAATTGTATAACCTGAAATAATAAAATAAATATGTCAAAAGATGAATTGTAATGGATAAATATCATGAGTTATTAGTATATTATGATATATCAAATTTATATGAATACTACAAAAAATTTCAAGGGTCCAGAACCACTGATCTACCTTATAAAATATCTTTATTTTTCTGAAAGTTGTGGAAGAGAAAATTACAAGTAGATGATGTGTTAAGCAGCAATAGTATAACTAGATGAAGGTGTTGTGAGATCTATCAACAAGAAAGTGTGCTACATTTTTTCCTAACGGAAGAGTATCCTAAGAGCATTTGGACACATTTTTCTATAGCAGTTGGAATCCATATTTAGTCAAATCAAGCTATAACACAATGGTGGAAAATTAATATTCTCCTAAACTGAAGCTACTATATCAGCCTACCCCAATCAATATAATGTGACATCTATATTAGAAAAGAGATATCATTGTCCATGAAGATTCAATACCAACAAGCAAAGTCATTTATGACATTAATCAGGAGAAAGGCTTAAAATAGTCCACTATCTTTGAGTTTAGACTCAAAATAGTCATATTTCTTCTAGTGAAGCATTAATAATTTAGATTTTTTAATGAAATGGTGTATTTTTTATTTTCATTATAACCACTATGAGTTTTTGAAGAGAGAAATAGGATATGCATGTGACAAGCAACAAACCTTACTGCAAATCCAGAAAACAACAACTCTCTTTGAACAACTCGAGCATAGTCAAAATTCCACTATCCAGCTGATATATCGAACTTAATCGAATAGACAGGCATGTGTCACGACCCACACTTATTTTTGCATAAGGGAGAAGAGTCTAGAGCTTTAGAGTGGTTTAAGGAAGACTCTAGATCATTGTAGATTAATCTGATAGTCTTTAGCCTTCTCTAGATTTTTGTAGAGAATTCTAAAGAAGGGACTAAAGTGTAAATATTGAAGGACTTATAATATAAATATTATTTACACTTTGACTCCAAGTACAAAGTATAAATAGAGAGGGTGATTCCACTTGCTAACCATCCAAAAATCTATAAGCATTCTTCCAATGCAATACAAGTCTTTTTTTCTAAAAGCTCTCTTAATCTTCTTATTTAACATTCCCTTAGCTATCTAGTATTAAAGGCTTACTTATATTTGCAAGATCGTGAAAGAATCAGGAGCAAATCAACAAAGGCTCCATGAAAGTCTTAGCTCGAGTTATAAGTTCGTGACAAAGTGGTAATAGAGAAGGTCTTACTAAGGAAAACGTGGCAAGCGAAGAAGACTTTGATGCTATCAGCACTACCAATGTTAAGATGGATGTTGGCAAGAAGTCATGAAAAGGGAAGAAGAACTCTAAGAAAGAGGCATTACTGATCGAATCAACACCAAGCAATGTCATTACCACTCACTCACTCTCAGCCATGAAAATGAGTGACAATGATGTGGCGATGAGCCTTCAAATGTAACACCTAATATGGAGTGGATTATAAGAGTTGGTGCTGCCCGTCAAGCGGTCAAGATCCTTGGAAAGTGCTATAACTAGTTAAACAACAAGTTCAAGACCTTAGAGAAGTTCATCCTTGACGAGAATGACAGCATATGCAAAGACTTCGATAGGTATAAAGTAGCTGAGGTCGAGTAAAAGAAGTAGTCACTTCCTAAGAGTGTAGAGTAGCTTCCTTGGAGGGCAGATTCATGGACATGTTGGAAGCCATGAGTTCTAGAGTGAAGGCACTCGAGGAAGTCATTGAAGAGGGGAGATATGCTACACTGGTCGAGAAAAGAGAGGCCCGAATTGAGGCTCCCAAGCCACCTGCCTTCAAGGGCTTTCGTGATGCACAAGAGGTGGAGAACTTAGTATGGTAATTGGAGAACTACCTCAAGTGTAACAAAGTGAAGGTACTATACTTGATGGAGATGACACTGTTATGGTGGAAGTACAAGGAATCCGAAATAAGGAAGGGGCTATGCACCATAAGCATGTGGGAACAATTCAAGAATGAGTTCAAGAAGGTCTTTTTCCCAAACAATGTTGTTTACAAGGCCAAGCGTAAGTTCAGGGAACTGAAGTAGACCGATAATGTATGGGCATACATGAAGGAGTTGACCACCCTTACACTTCATATTCCCAACCTTACGGAAGAAGATATGATGTTCCACTTCATGGATGGCTTGCAAAGTTGGGCAAGGACAAAGCTGGAACGAATACAAGTATCTACCATTGACGAAGTCATCACGCAAGTAGAGGCCCTGACCAACTTTAAGCACTACAAAGGGCAAGGCTAAAGAGTTAAAGGGTAGCCATGCCAAAGATGGTGGAGATCATGGCAGAAAAGGGCAACACCCACCCATAAGTCAGGATTAGGTTGATGACAAGAAGTCTAGATGTTAGGGATATGCTGAAAAGAAAGATCAGTCCATAAAAAGAAGCGACTGCTATATTTACGGAGGCCCAAATGGTTAGGCTAGGGTGTCCAAAAATGAAAAACATTAGGGCCATCTTACATGAGCATAAGGAGAAGGAGTCATAGGGCTAAGGATAAAGTTCAACCACTACTCAAGAGGGCATGATCGGGTTATGTTCCACCACCGCCAAGATAGCCAGGAAGCAGAAGGCTTACCTAACACAATATATGGGCATAACCTTGAATGGAAAACCATCATGTTCCACGGTAGACACGGGAGTGTAGGCCAACATTATGACCAAGATATCAATAGCAAGGTTGGGGTTGAGCTGTATCCGAGTGTCACATGCCTGAAGATAGTTAATGCTCCACCAACTCCTGTATGTAAAATAGCACATGGAGTGGACGTCACCCTTGGAAAGTGGCAAGGTAATACTAACTTTATCGTCACCCCCTTGGACATTTTTGATATCATTCTTGGGCAAGAATTCTTTCAGCAGTGCCACACTATAATCGATCCCTATCTCCAATGCATGCTCGTAATAGAGCCAGAAGGGTCTTCCATAGCGCCCCCAAAATTAGAAGGTATTGCCCATTTATCAGTTATGCAGATTTTAAAGGGCCTAAAGAAGGGGGATCAAACATATTTAGCCACCATGAGTTTGAATGAAGATGATGCTGTTAAGGAAACCTTGCCACCTTGTATCGAGGAGGTATTGGAAGAAAACAAGGATGTGATACTGGACGAGCTGCCAAAACACTTGCTTCCAAGGAGAGAGGTTGTTCACAAGATAGAGCTGGAGCCAGGAACTAGACCACCCGCCTACCCATATTACTGCATGGTGCCACTAGAGTTAGAGGAGCTAAGAAAACAACTAAAGGAGCTCCTCGGAACTGGCCACATTATCCATCCAAGGCACCTTATGGAGAACCAATGTTGTTTTTGAAAAAGAAGGGTGGATTGTTGTGCCTTTGCATAGACTATCAGGCATTGAACAAGGTGATCATGGAGAACAAATACCCTATCTCGCTCATTGCAAACTTGTTCTACAGGCTCGGATAAGCCAAATACTTCACCAAGGCAAATGTTAGAAAGGGCTACTACTAGGTACGAATTACAGAAGGGGATAGGCCAAAGATAACCTGTGTGACGAGATATGGAGCCTACGAGTGGTTGGTGATTCCCTTTGGCTTAACCAATGCACCCCCAACCTTCTACGTTCTAATGAAAAAGATATTACATCCTTACTTGGATGAATTTATGGTGGTGTACTTGAATGACATAGTAATCTATAGCAACACCTTGGAGGAACACGTGCAACACCTGAAGAAAGTGTTCCTAGTCCTGCGAGAAAATGAGCTATACATAAAGCAGGAGAAGTGCGAGTTTGCCTAGTATAAGGTGCACTTTTGAGTCACAGTATAAGCCAGGGCCAACTAGGTATAGACAAAGTAAAAGTGTGAACTATCAATGAATGAGATACCCCCACAAAGGTAACAGAGCTAAGATCATTTCTTGGGCTTGCTAACTATTATCGACGGTTTATAAGTGGCTACTCTGCCAAAGCCTTTCCACTCAGTGAATTACTGAAGAAAAATAAACCATGTGTTTAGATGAAGGAATGTTAGAAGGCATTTGAAGTCTTAAAGGCTGCCATATCAGAGGAGCTGATCCTTACACTACCTGACTTTTCTAACACTTTTGACAAGCATATTGACGCCTCAGACTATGCTATCGGGGGTGTACTATGCAGTCGAGATCGATAGTATTTCCACTAGCTATTTCCCATCCCAGAATAAGCTCACTCCCAAGCTGGCTAGATGGTAGGATTTCCTAGCTGAATTTAACTATGAGCTGGAAATAAGCTAGGCAAAGGCAATATCGTGGCAGATGCCTTAAACAGGAAGGCTGAACTGGCTGCCATCACTACAGCCCAATGCAACATAAGTGAAGCTATCAAGGAGAGCTTGAAGCACGTCCCAGAAGTAAAGAAGCTCATAGAGTTGGGATCTTAAGACAAAACAAGGCATTTCTAAATAAAGAATGGTCTCCTGCTCACCGTCGGATAAAGGATCTATATGTCGAAACATGGAAAATTAGGCCGCAGATAATGAAGAAGAGTCATGACACATTATGGGCCGAACATCCCGGGTAGCGCCATAGGAGGGCTCTTGTTGAGGCAATATATTATTGGCCATACATGTGCGATGACATAGAATGTTATGTGCAAACTTGTCTTATGTGCTATCAAGACAAGATGGAGCAACAACAATGTGGAGGACTTTTGGAACCGTTACCAATAGCCGAGCATCTATGGGAGAGCATCACTATAGACTTTACCACTTGTCTTCTAAAGTCTGACGGGTATAGGAAGATTATGGTTATGGTGGACCAATTTTCAAAATATGTCAACTTCATGCCCGCCACAGTCGGATATACTGCCAAGGAGGTTTCCCAATGTTTCTTTAAGAACTTAGTAAAGTATTAGGGGCTTTCAAAGCATATAATAAGTGGTCAAGATCGGCGCATCACCAGAATATTCTGTTGAGAGCTATTCGAGATACTTGGCACAGAGTTGTACTTCTCTACTAGTTTCCACCCATAGACAGATGGCGAAATGGAGAGGGTTAATGCCTTATTGGAATACTATCTTGGGCACTTCTTAAGCTCTCACCAAAAGGGTTGGGCAAAGTTGCTTGATGTCGGCCAATTCTCATATAACTTGCAGAAAGTGAAGCCACCGGAAAGACACCGTTCGAGCTAGTCATAGGCCAATAGCCTCAAACTTCACAGTCACTTCTAATCGCATTTAAGTGCAAGAGTTATGGGGCATATCATATGGCCAAGGGCTTTGAGGAGCAGCTAGACACTGCTAAGTCTTACTTAGACAAGGCAAGTAAGAAGATGAAGAAGTTTGTAGATCGTAATCATTGCCTTAGAGACTATAAAGTTGGAGACTTGGTCTTGGTAAAGTTCAACCCAAGATAATTCAAGGCACTATGAGGCATACATCAAAACTTGGTGCAAAAATATGAGGGCCCATTTAGGATCGTTACCAAGGTGGGCAAGATCTCATATTGACTGGAGCTACCACCATCTTTGAAGGTCCTTCCTGTCTTTCATGCCAACATCCTCAAGCCATACCATGAGTGCAAGGATGACCATAGCTGAGAGCAGTCGAGCTGAGTGCCTATCATAGTCATTGCCTCGCATGATAGGGACATACAAGCTATCATAGATTACTAGACTAAGTAGAAATAGGGACAACCTAGAAATAGGGACAAAATGCTACTGCCATGTTCATTGTGCATTGGAGGGACCAGTCATCGAAGGAAGCTGTAACACCCCAATTTTTTTTAAGCTAAGACCAAGTCATCCTTCATATGATATAGTATTTTAATTGAGGATTCTTAATTGAGCATAGATGTTAAAGTCAATTTCTTAGTATGGGAATAGAATTGGAGTTGATA
>JAOTQJ010054633.1:0-14207 GCA_025642045.1 Solanum sejunctum
TTGCATTAAACCTTCAATTTTCATAAAAATCATAATCAGATATTTTATCAAACACTTGGTGGGTATGTAATAGGGGTAAAAGAGCATGTAGTTTAGAGATGAAATTATGCAGGAAAATCAGTGGCAAAACCTTTAATCAATAACTTAAAACACCCCCAAGAAATTCACATCAAAATCCCTTACCAAATCTAACATTAGATCCAAGGTCTAGAGCTCAAAACATGCTAAAACAACCATACTTTCATGAACATAAATCATTTAGTAAATTTCACAATATACAAGACCCACATGTAAAATCTACTTTAAATCATGCAATATTAGTAAAAAGAGAGTTTACGCACCATGGGTTGAAGGACCCAATAGTTCAACACCACATACCTTAGCTTTTTTTGAAGTTATTGAAGAAGACATTAATGGATATTTGAAGCTTGGGTGAGATCCTTGAAGAAATCCTTCAGATTGGCCTTGAGTTTGGGACTTGAAATTAGGGTTAGAAATGAGTCTATGAGTTTGGGGAAATATTGGGTATTGTTTATGGTGATATAAGGTTGAAATAAGTGTAATTATAGGTAAAAATACATATGGAAAAACTTAGGGCCAACACTTAGAAAAATCTGGACGAACTAGGAAAAGACAGTGTAGAAATAACACCTCCCTGCGTCACGGAGAGGTCGCAGATGCCCATTAGAATTTTCACCAAGTGCTAATTTCATAAATCGATTCTTTGCTTTAAAATCAAGGTTAGACCTTTGTCACCCTAAATTGGACCCCCTGAACCATGAAGTTGGATTTTGAAATTCCAAATAGATTTTCAGATATATGCAAAACAAGTTTCTAGTTAATTAAGAGGCATATTTTGGGCACTTTTGGGGGTTGTTTCATTCTCCAAGTCTTCCATGACGAAATCCAGACCGAGCAAATCCATCACCCCCACTTAAAACCACCCAACCGGGGATCTACAACTTCTACCATAAAGAACCTCAAAAGGGCCATGGCAATGCTTGAGTGGAAACTATTCTTGTACTTAGATTCAATGAGTGGAATATGATCATACCAACTACCATTAAACTCCAAAACTAAAGATCTAGGCATATCCTCAAGAGTTTGGATAGTTCTCTCAGCTTGGGTATCCATTTGAGGGTGAAAGGTTGTGCTAAGATTTACCTTAGTAGCAAGACCTCTTTGTAAGACCTCCAAAAGTGAGAAGAGAATTGAGTACCACGATCCAAAATGATAGACAAAGGCACTCCATGAAATCTAACCAACTCATGTATTTACAACTTAGCATAATCTTCAACACTATAAGTAGTTTTGACTAGTAAGGAATGAGCCGATTTTGTCATTCTATCAACCATAACCAAAATAGAGTCAAAATGCTTTCTAGTCTTAGGCAACCCAACCATAAAACTCATGTTGATTTCCTCCCACTTCCAAGAAGGAATCTCTATATCTTGGCCTAGGCCACCCGACCTTTGATGTTCAGCTTTTACTTGTTGTCAATTGTAACATCTAGATATGAACTTGGCAAAGTCAGTTTTCATACCACCCTACCAACACACTTCCCCCAAATCTCTATATATCTTTGTAGAACCGGGGTGAATAGAATAGGGAGAATTATGAGCCTCATCTAAAATCTTCTTTCTCAAGTCATAAACATTAGGCACACATAATCTACCTTGGTACCTAATGGCACCATCTCCCCCTTTGAGAAAATCTCCACTTTACCACCTCTCACCAAGGCCTTCAATTCTAACAAAGTGGGGTCAAGATCTTGTTTTGCCTTTACCTCCTCAATGAAAGAAGACTTAGAACCATCAACAACCTAACACCACCATTATCAATTCTTCCAACCTAATTTCTAATCTAGCCATTCGATCGACCTCTGTGGCAACCTCTTTGCCACTATCATTAACATGAGCTAGACTAACCATAGGCACTCTCTTTAGATCATCGTCCACAACATTAGCATTGTCAGAGTGATAATGCACACTCATGTCACAATCTTTTAAGGAGCTCTAAATAACTTCTTTGTCTCAACTTGAGATCTTTTTGGGTGAACACATATTGGAGACTCTCGTCATTGGAAAACACATCAATATAAACCCTATATAAGTGAAGACGCAAAATTTTAAAAGTAAATACCACGGTAGCCAATTCAAGATCATGGGTGGGATAATTCTTCTTATGAACTTTAGGTTGTTTAGAGGCATATGCTATCACCTTACCACTTTGCATAAACACACACCCCAAACCAATTCTTAAGGAATTACAATACCTAACAAACCCTTTCAACCCTTCTGCTAGAGCCAAAATAGGAGCGGAGATAAGCTTATCTTTCAAAGTTTAGAAACTCTTTTCACACTCATTGTTCCACACAAATTTGGCCTTATTTTGGGTCAACTTAGTCATAGGAAATGCAATAGAAGAGAAGCCATGGAGTCAAAGGAGTCAAAGGTCTAGGCTAATTTCATATCACCTCCATTTTCCTAGGGTCCACCTTAATGCTATCACCTGACACCACGTGCCCTAGAAAAGTAATCTCTTTCAACCATAACTCACATTTTTCATATTTTGCATACAACCTCCCTTTTCGCAAGATTTACAACGCCGCCCTCAAGTGATCTATATGCTCCTCCTTACTGTAGGATAGATAATGATATCATCAATTAAAACCACAACAAATAAGTCAAGGTAGGGTTTAAAGACCCTATTCATAAGATCCATGAATATAGCAGATGCACTAGTCAAACCAAAGGACATAACTTCAAACACAAAGGGCCCATACCTTGTCCGGAAGGCCATCTTTTGAATTTCACACTCCTTCACTTTCACTTGGTAATACTGGGACCAAAGATCAATCTTAGAGAAGTGACTAGCCCCTTGAAGTTGATTAAAAAGGTCATCAATCCTTGGTAAAGGCACTAATTCTTGATGGTAACTCAATTATGATGCCGGTAATCAATGCACATTCTAAGAGAACCATCTTTCTTTTTATTAAATAACACCAGTGCACCCCAAGGTTATTTACTAGGCCTTATAAAACCATTTCCAACAAATCCCTCAATTTTTCCTTTAAATCCTTCAACTCTATTGGGGCCATATGGTAAAGGGGAGTAGAAATGGGTTGAGTATTAGGAAAAAGGTTTATACTAAAGTCTATTTCCCTTTTGGGAGGAATACCAAGGACCTCATTGGGAAAGACATCAAGGAACTCATTAACCACCTGAACCGACTCTATAGGAAGGACTTCAGACTCAACATCCTTAACCCTTACAAGATGATAGAGACAACCCTTAGAAATTAACTTTAGGATTTAATGAAAGAAATGAATCTACCTTTGACCCTACCACAACTTTCCCACCCAAGGACGGGTTCATTTGGGAATTAGAGTTTAATCTTATCGGTCCTACAATCAATAAAAGCATAATATGTATGCAAATAATCCATACCAAGAATGATATCAAAATCCACCATATCTAATTCAATAAAATCAAAAGGCAAGATTTTATGCAAAATGAATATGAGATAATTTTCATAGACTCTTTTTGCAATAATAGGCTCACCAATGGGGGTAGACACTTCATAGGATTCACATAATAATTTGGGGGTAACATGAAGCATTTTGAAAACAAAAGTAGAAATAAAAAAAAGAGTGGCACCCAAGTATATCAAAGTATACACATCAAAATCAAAAACCTTTAACATAACACTGATGACATCGGGTACATCATTAACCCCTTATCATCTTTGAAGAGCATAGAATCTATTTTGCCTTGGTGCACCCTTTTGTTGGTCTCTTCTTTCCCTTTGACACTTATTTGCACCTTCGCCTTATCGACGACCATTCCCACCCTTGGGTTGGGCATCAGGATAATTAATAAACTTATATCCAACTTCACCACAACCAAAGTAAGCATTTGAATTTCTCAAACAAGGACCACTATGATATTTTTCACAAGTTGGACATCTAGGCTTTACCACTCCTTTATTACCTCCTTGGAACCTTTGATTAGGCACACTATCATGGCAAACCTCTTGTTGGAAGTATTGAATGACCTTTGGCCTTGAAAATTCAGGCCTTAAGGAAACCGACCACCTTTAGAACATTGGAATCCACCTTCAAAATGAGCCCTCTTGCCCTCATAAGCCCTTCTCTTTCTAAGATTTTCCCCCTCCTATTGTTTAGCATATGTCATAAGCCCATATAACCTACAAGCATAGCAGTTTAACACTTGTCATTCACCAAATTGTATAGACCCGATACATATTTGTTCATTCTTGACCTTGGTTCGGCAACCAATTCTGGGGCATACCTGGAGAGTTGATTGAACTTTAGGGCATATTCACTCACACTCATAGACCCTGGCTTTAGATTCATAAATTCCATCATTTTCTACTCCCTAAGTTTAATAGGGAAGAACCAATTGAGAAATGCCGCTTTGAACTCTTTCCAAGGGATAACATCACCATTCCCCTTATCCATCTTCTATTGAGTGAACCATATTTGAGCTACCCCTTTGAGTTGGCAGGCCGTCAACTCTACTTTCTCCTCTAAGTTAACGCTCATAATGGACAACACATTATACACTTCATCAATGAATTCTTATGGATCCTCATCCACCTTGGACACATGGAACTCCGGTAGATTCATTCTAGTAAAATCCCTCAGCATTGAGGCCAGAATAGGGGCATAAGTGGCTTAGGCCCCTTGGTCAATTTTTTTAGTCATGGTATGGACCAACATAGCAATAGTATCCTGAAACTCTTCATAGGCCATTCCAATATCTTGAGGAGCTTGAGGAGTGGGAGGAGCCGGTTTCTCCTCAGGAGTATAAACTCTTCTTTCTCTTGGAATAGGCATGATCTAGATTAGTAAAGAATATTCATTAGGGAAAAGCCTTACCTTAACTTCTATAGCATGACATAGATTATGAAAAAGGGAAACGTTTCCTAAAATGACTCATAGCCTCTTGATCATAGTTGTGGTGCACTTCACAACCGTGAATAAGACTCTAATCGATTTGATATATTGGTTTCTGAGGACTATTAACAACCTAGTGGTCTAATGCCAAGTTTGTCACGTTCCAAACCTAGGCCTAGGCGTGGCATGATGAATGGAAACCTAAAGGGAACTAAACAATAAGAATATAAACAAGGGAAAAACAACAAGAATATAAACAAGGGAAAAAGGTACTAAGGGAAATCTTGACATTTATATAGCATAAAGAGTCAAAGCTCAAAGCATAGATACATCAGCTATTCCAACAACATCTCTAAACATAGATTGGGTGAGGGCCAAGACACTTTCCAGGCTCACCCTCATAATATCAAAGATCAACATAGTGAAATAACATAAGCTAGAGTAGCATTCTAGTGGCTAAAAAGTTGAGGACTCACCAAAAGCTTATCTTCAAGATGCCAAAACTAGCCACGTTGAGTATGATCGTGAGGTGCTCTGGTTCCTAAATTATAACATCATGAATGTAGAGAGTATGTGTTAATATGTTTGAATGTACTACATATGTAGGATGCAATGCAATAAGACAAAAGCTAATATAGCCAAAATGCATAGTAATAGGCAATAGATGAGCATAATTTCAATATGGAATGCATGACCTATGCTTAGAGTAAAACATACTTGTAAATTGTTTAGCTTGCATAGACCATAACACATGTGTGGGAAGAGACATCAAATGACATAGAATAAGACCAAGCAAGCTACAACATGGAATCCCGATAGTTACCCTTAACGGTAAAGTGATGGTCTACTTGACAAGGTAAACCATAGTTCACCTTGTGGGAGACCATCCTATTTCGGAGAAGTGACCTTCCTTACAGAAGCCCATTCCATTTCGTAAAGGATTTCATGAGAAACTTCACCATACAGGAGCCCATCACATTTTGGGAAGAATTTCAAGAAAAAGAGCATTAAATAGATCCACTAGTTTAGCAAGGGTATAACATGATCCTATGTTGGCGCATAGTTCAAGGAAAAGGAGCAAACCCTCCATCCATCGATGCTAAGTCTAATTCCATGGAATACTTATAATAATCATAGTTTAATAACTTGCAATAAACATAAAATCATGACATGAGTATCTCTAACATACTTGACCTCTAATTGTGAGCCTAACTTGAAACATGAGCATAGGTCATCATCAAACATTACCCTTGCATTAAAATCAAAGGCTCATAAGAGGCAAAATCTTTGAAACAGGGGTTAACTTCATACTTGCATAATCATAGACAATTTCATGGATTTATAACATACTTGATAGCCTATATTCATCATGAAGTCACTTGACTCATAAAACATGTAAATAACTTGAGAATCCTTGACTTGATATTTTACCAAACACTTGGTGGGTGTATAATGCCTGTTCAAAATCAAATAATTCAAGAGTGAAATCGCATGAGAAAACTCAATGAATATCAACCCATCAACATATTGCAAAACCCTTATGTGAAGTACCTTGAAATACTTCATCAAATCTTATAATAAATCATAGTTTCATAGCTCAAAACATACACAGTCTCAATAGAGAAAACCAACTCATAGTATAAGCTTGAAATAGGTAGACATGTCATTCCAATCAACATTTCATAAAACTCTAGCATAATTTGTAATCATAATTCATAATAAGTAATACCCATAAGTAATACAACTTAGAAAAACATGCAATTTTCAATAAAGAAGGTTGGACATCATGGGTGAAAGGTCGTAATGGTTGAAAACCATATAACTTAAACTTGGGGATTTTCTTGATCTAGATTGAAATGAGAACTTAGATCTTGAATGAAGTTCCTGTGATCCAAAAGTAAGCTTGCGGCACTTGAATTTAGATGAAATATTTGATTAAGTGTTAGTGAAGATTTTGAGAGTGTCTTGAATGATATAGAGTTGAAGAATGACTAAGTATAGGTGTTTTTATGCATATGAGGGCATAAGGACAAGACCCTACTGCCTTAGGCGAAAATATAAAAAATAAGGAAGTCATAACACTGCTCCCCAATAGGCCCGCATCGCGGAGGCATCGCTGATAGTCACTAGAAATTGAAAAGTTGGTGAAAATAAAATTTCACTACGGGTCCTCTAAAATCATGGTTATATGCATCTCCCATTTAATTTTTTCCATCGATCAAGAATGTGAAGTTGGATTTCAATATCATTCATGGATTTTGAGATATATTAAAATTAGGATTATAGATATTTTCGAGGCGCATTTTCAGACATTTTAGGCCATAACTTTGAGTTTGTAGGCCGCTAACTCCACTTTCTCCTCTGATTTGACCCCTATGATAGATATCACTTTATAGACCTCATCGATGAACTCCGAGGGATACTCTTTCAGCTTTGATCCATTGAACTCCGATGAGTTTATTCTATAGAAATCCCTCACCCTTGAGGCCGGAGTGGGAGTATGAGGGGCTTGGGCCCCTTGGTTTATTTGGTTGGTCATAGCACGGGCTAACATTGTAATGGTATCCCAGAAAGATGCTTGCGCTACCTCTCCATCTTGAGGAGCTTGAGGAGCGGGAGGGGCCGGTTGCTCCTCGGGTGGATGGCCTTTACTTAGTCTTCCCCTTGGAATTGGCATGATCTAGAAGAAACAAGAACATTCATTAGGGAAAATGCCTTATATTTACATCTAATTTATGATATAGACCATGAAGAAGTGAAAGATTTCCTAAAACGCCTCATAGCCTCCTATTCATAGTTGTGGAGTGCTTCACAACCATGAATAAGACTCTAATCAACAGGGTGTGTTGGATTTTCGAGGACCATTAACAACCTAGTGTTCTGATACCAAGTTTCTTGAACTAAGCCTAGGGACTAGGTGTGACACGGCAAATGGGGAACCCAAGGTGACCCCAAACATGCCTCTTAGAATATCAATCACACATCCTTGGTCGCAGAAGCAAACTAAGCATCACAAGTTATAAAAAAAAGGAAGTAGGAATAAGGGAAGTCTTGATATTCATAAAATAAATAAAGAAGTCAAGCTCATAGCATAATATATTATAGTATCCAACAATACCTCTAAGTTGGAATGGAGTGGGGACTAAGACATTTCTAGGGCTCACCCTCATAATAATATGTATTCAACATAAGGAGTCTCAACATAACTGAAGTAAATAGATTTTATCCTCAGAGTTGAGGACTCACCAAAAGCTTTCTCTGAGAATTGAACTAGCCACGTGGAGGAGAAGGATCAAAAGGAGCTCCAGTTCCTACATGGTGATATCATGTTGGCATAAAGTATGTGTTAATACGTTTGTATGTACTAAGTATACGAGATGCAATGCAACAAGGTGATCGAGGCATGTCACCCCTCCTCGATAAGGTGATCGAGGCATGTCACCCCCCGACAAGGTGTGGTGTAACTAGATGGATCCACTAGAAATCATAAAAGGGATATCATATAATTCTATGTGACATACAGTTTAGAGACTAAAGACTTTCTATAAGGACCCCTTGAGTCGAGCCCCATCTTAAGCCTCAATCGGTGCTAAGTCAAATCTCGCAGAATACTTGAAGTGATCATACTTTAATAATTGCATGAGTAACTTGTAAGAAACATGATAACATGACATGAGTAGATTTTAAACATGCTTGACCTTTATTAGTGAGCCTAACTTGATCATGAGATTAAACAATAATCATACAGGATCCCTTGCTTTAACGTGAATAACTCATAAGAGATAAAAATCTTAAAATAGGGCTCAACTTGATACTTGTAACATCATATACTTTTCATGAAATAAATATATGCTTGAAAGACTTTAATCATCATGAAGTCACTTGACTTGTAAATTATGTAATAGATCATCAATAACTTGAGAATTCTTGTCATATCATTTTAGCAAACACATGGTGAGTTCATAATACTTGTTCAAAATCATGAAATTCTTGAGTGAAATAATATGATTGAACTCAATGCAAATCAACCCACCAACATGTAGTAAAACTCTCATGTAGGGTAACTTCAAATCCATCACCAAAAGCTCATAATAGTTCATAGTTTCATAACTCAGAATATGCATAGTCACAATAGACAAAAGCAATTCATGGAACAAGCTTGAAATAGACATTCATGCACAATCAATCAATACTTTTCAAAAGGCCAACATGATTTATGCTCATATTTCATAATAAGAGATATCCAGAGGTAATACAACTTGGAAACATACAATTCTCATAAAAACAGAAAGTTGGGTTCCATGGGTGAAGGGACATATGGATGAAGACCCACATACCTTAAACCTTGAATTCCTTAAGGTGAACTTGAAGTAGACGTAGAGATTGAAATTTGTCCTTGAGTCCTAAAATTGAGCTTGAAATCCTTATATTTGAATAAGAGAATTGATAAAGACTTAGATATGATTTAGAGAAGGTTTTGTGAGCTATAGAGTTGAAAAATGGCTAAGTGTCAGTTATTTCATGTTTAAGTGGGCATGGGGCTATGACCCCAATACCCTTGGTCGAAATAGAAAGACCAAAGTAAATAATACACTGGTCTGCATCCTTGGAATGATGTGACCAGATGTGGAGCAATATTTACACTAGTCTCCACCCAGGCGCATCACAGCCTGGGAACGGAAAGATAATGGATTACAAAACATTAGCTAAAATTACTTTTCACTATGGGTCATCTAGTTATACCAAATTCCACCTCAATTTTTCCTCGATCAAGAGTATGAAGTTGGATTTTTAAAATCATGTATAAATTTTGAGATATATGAAAGTTACTATTATGGGGCATTCCAAAACACATGAGGGGTATTTCAAATAATGTCTCCAAATTTTCAAAGCAAGTACCATAGCCGCTAACTCAAGATCATGAGTCAGATATTTTTGTTCATGCACCTTAAATTGCCTCGATGCCTAATCAACACCTTAACAGTTGTATGAGTACACAACCCAACCCAATCCAAGAAGCATCACAATGGACCACAAACCCATCTAAGCGATCTGATAAAGTCAAAATAGGAGCTGATGTCAGTCGATCTTTCAAAGTCTAAAAACTCTTCCCACACTCATCCAACCATATAAACTTATCCTTTTTCTGAGTTAATTTAGTCAATGGAGATGCAATGGATGAGAAAACTTTACAAAGTCTCCTGCAATAACTAGTTCACCTAAGAAAACTTCAAATATCCGAAGGGTTCAGTGGACTAGGTCAATTCTTCACTGCCTCAATCTTCTTTTGGCCAACCTTAATACCTTCATCGGATACCATATGACCAAGAATACCTACTTTACCCAACCAAAACTCACATTTACTGAACTTGACATACAATTTTTTCTCTCTTAAGGTGTAAAGAACCAACCTCAAATGATCTACATTTTTTTGCTCACTTTGGGAATAAATTAAGCGGGTCATCCTAGGGAGTCTACAAAGCCGTGTCTATGCAGAATCTTGTTTATCAATGTGTTATGCACCACATTCATAAACAGGAGTCTACGTGACATTTAGGAGTTGTTACTTTCTTTCTATTCTTTAGATTGTGCCATAAATTGTTTTGTATAGCAAGTATGCTAGAAACATGGCAGAATAAAGGTAAAGGGAAGGGAATAGAAGTGGTGGCTGGTATACCTAGCCAGGTGAGATAACAAAATGAGATTCGAGAGGAGTCTTTGTCATAGACATCTCCAACTCCTCCAGTTCCTAATGAACCAGAGAGCAGTCAAATTCCCCTAGAGCCACCTATTGATGCTACCATGCATTATCTTAGGAATGCAGTGCAACTATTGACCCGTATAGTTGCAGGTCAAGGTCAATGGCAGGAAGGTCCAGTTATGGGTATATGTGGTACAAATATGGTAGCTGGTACCAGCATATGTTATTTTCTTAATTTGGACCCTCCAACCTTCACTGGTTCAGACCCTAATTAAAACCCCTAGGACTTTATTGATCAGACTCAATGTACTTTAGATGTTATGCACGTGAGTGGTACAAAAGTAGTTGAGTTAATGACATATAAGCTAAAGGGTGTCGTTGTATTGTGGTATGAAGCTTGAAAACAATCTAAGGATATAGATACACCTCCAACTACCTGGAAAGAGTTCAGAGAGGCCATTCTTGATAATTATTTGCCATTAGAGATCCGAGAGGCCAGTATAGATCAATTTCTGAAACTCCACCAAGGGAATGTGAGTGTGAGGGAATATAGCCTCCAATTTAATTCCCTAGAAAGGTATGCTCCTAATGTAGTTGCAATAATGGCAGACAAAGTTCACCGATATGTAAATAGGTTGGATACGTATCTGGTGAAAAATGGCACCATTGCTTCCTCGGACAAAGATATGGACATAGTAAGAATGCAAGCTTTTGCACAGAAATTAGAGGATCAGAAGTAGAGGAGAAGGACACAAGAGATGGAGAGGGGGAAGGCCAAAAGAGTTAGAGCTACAGGGCAATTTACACCACCCTAAAGTGATCTCAGGCCTCATTTTTCTAGTAGACCGCCTAGGCCACCATCGTCCTACATTGCAGCCAATGCTCTACCACAACTTTAGGGGTCTTGAAGTAATTAGTTGGGTCAATGAGGTGAAGGGTAAGGTGCCTGGGCAATGGGTTATTTGGCAGGCCAACCAATTATCCTAGGCAGCGTTGTAAACAATGTGGAAGGAGTCATCCGGGTATATGTCATGTTAGGACAAATGTTTGACATTTGTGTGGTATGCCAGGGTACATGATAAGAGATTGCCCAAGGAGAGGTATGGGTGGTATGGCACAATCTGTTGGGTCAGCTATTGCATCATCATCATCAGTTCCTCTAGTAGGTAGGGGTTAGCAAGAACCTATGCGTCATGGTAGAGGTGTTAAAGGGACAGCTAGCTCTAGCGGGGTCCAGAATCGCACTTATGCACTTGGGAGTCAATATAATTTGGAAGCTTCACCTGATGTGGTCATAGGTACATTGTCCATATTTTCACATACTATGTATACTTTAATTGACCCTGGTTCTACACTATCATACATCACTCCACTAGTTGATGGGAAGGTTAAGAGAACATCCAAATTATTGAACAAACCATTTGAAGTGTACACCAACTGGTGAATCTATTATGGCTAGAAGGGTTTATTTTGACTGTGTAGTCACTATTTGTGACCTTTACACCTTGGCTGGCCTTATTGAGTTAGAAATGGTGGAATTTTATGTTATAATAGGTATGGATTGGTTAGCTTCTTGTTATGCCACTGTGTATTGCCGAACTAAGAGAGTATGTTTGCACTTTCCAAATGAGGCAGTTCTTGAATGAAAAGGCAATGTTGGGTCACCAAAGGGGAAGTTTATCTCTTATTTTAAGGCCAAAAATATGACATCCAAGGGGTATATATGTTATTTAGTTAGAGTAAGGGATATGGAGATAGAATCACCAACTCTTCCGTCAGTGCCAGTAGTGAATGAATTTGTTGTTGTATTCCCTCAAGAACACCCAGGCTTACCTCTTGAACGAGAAATAGATTTTGGTATTGACTTACTTCCAGGCACTTAACCTATTTCTATCCCTCTATATAGAATGGCCCTAGTAGAATTGCATGAAATAAAAGAGCAGTTAAAAGATTTACTGGATAAGGGTTTTATAAGGCCTAGTGTTTCCCCCTGGGGTGCACCAGTGTTATTTGTATGCAAAAAGGATGGCACCTTGAGAATGCGTATCGACTATTGATAATTGAATAAGGTGTCAATTAAGAATAAATATCCCCTCCCTAGGATTGATGATTTATTTGATCAGTTACAAGGTGCCAAATGCTTTTCTAAAATTCATTTGAGATCCGGTTATCACCAAGTGAGGGTGAAGGAGAAAGATATACAAGACAACTATTCCGAACGTGCTATGGTAACTTTGAATTTCTTCTTGTTATGTCATTTGGGCTAATGAATGCACCAATAGTTTTTATGGATCTGATGAATGGGGTATTCAAGCCATTCTTGTATATGTTTATGATAGTGTTTGTAGATGACATTTTGGTATATTCAAGATCAGAAGAGGACTACGCAGATCTCTTGCGCCAGGTGCTACAGGTTCTTCGTGATCGACAGCTATATGCCAAATTTTTTAAATGCAAATTTTGGCTGAAGTCAACAGCATTCTTGGGCCATATTGTGTCTGATGAGGGAATAAGGGTAGATTCATAAAAGATAGAAGCTGTGAAGGATTATCCAAGACCAACAACACCCACAGAAGTTCAAAGCTTCTTAGGCTTGGTAGGTTATTCCAAGAGGGTTTATTGAGGTATTTTCTTATATTTTTGCACATCTAACAAAGCTGACACATAAGGAAACTAAGTTCCAATGGAATGATGAGTGTGAGAGAAGCTTCTAGGAGCTGAAAAATAAGCTAACTTCTGTACTTGTGCTAGTACGTCCAGTGGGTGCTTAGGGGAACGCAGTGTATTGTGATGCTTCAGGAGTTAGTTTAGGGTCTGTATTGACACATAAGGGTAGGGTAATTGCTTATGCATCTAGGCAACTATGACCACATGAGAAAAACTATCCAACTCATGATCTCGAGCTAGCAGCAGTGGTATTTGCTTTGAATATATGGTGCCACTATTTGTATAGGGTCCATGTTGACATATGTACTGATAATGTTAGCCCAAATGACATAACAAGAAATTCAGGCTACATGGAGTCCCTATCTCCAGCATATCTAACCGAGGAGCTCAATTCATTGCAATGTTTTGGAAGTCCTTTCAAAGGAATTTAGGGACACAAGTGAGTTTAAGTACAACATTCCACCCTCAAATAGACGGCCAAGAAGAATGCACCATTCAAACACTTGAAGATATGTTGTATTCTTGTGCATTAGACTTTAAAGGTAGTTGGTTGGACCATTTGCCACTTATTGAGTTTGCCTATAACAATAGCTACCACGAGAGTATCAAGATGGCACCTTATGAAGCTTTGTATGAAAGGAAGTGTAGATCACTAATGGATGGTTTGAAGTGGGGGAAACAACCTTACTTGGGCCAAATCTAGTACAACAAACCATGGAAAAAGTTAAGGTGATATAGCAGTGACTAGAAACAACCCAAAGTTGGCATAAATCATATGCAAATGCGAGGAGAAGAGGACTAGAATTTTCAGTAGGTAATTAGGAATTTTTAAAGGTTTCATCAATGAAAAGGGTTATGAGATTTGGTAAGAAGGGAAAACTGAGTCCACGCTACATAGGGCCATATCAGATTATTAAG
>JAOTQJ010054643.1:0-14207 GCA_025642045.1 Solanum sejunctum
TTATATATATATATATATATATATATATATATATATATATATATATGATACTATCTCTATATAGTGTTGGGGATGAGCAAGCCTAGCTTGGAGGGTTGTAGGCCCAAGTAACCTATCGAGGGGTTGGTACCTTGGTCACCTAGGTCGGGGTTGGCCTGAGTAACCTTATTGGGGCTTGGTACCTATCAACCTTGATGGAGGTTTGTACTCTGTCAACCTTCATGAGGGTTTTGTACTTCGTCAATAGGGGGTTTATACTCCATGAACCTTATGAAGGGGTTTGTACCTCAGACGCCTATCCAGGGGGTGTTAGGCCTTGGCTTGCACTATAATGGTCACTTCTTACGATCATATTATGTTCTTTATAAACATGATTTTACTTTAAGCACCATTCATACATGCCATATTGTCAGTATGCGATTCATTGCTATGATTATGTATTTTTCCTATGATGCCTACCTCTTGTTGCATTGCATCCTACATACTTAGTACATTCAAATATACTAATGCATACTCTATGCCTACATGATGTCACCATGTAGGAGTCAGTGTACCACTTGATCATCCTCCTCTTTCGCGTGGCTAGTATGACTTCTATCAAGCTTGTTGGTGATTCCTCCATTCTGGGGATATTACTTATGATTTTTTGTTATGTATTAGGACTTTCTCTCTTTGACTTATGTATAAATTATAAGGGTGAGCCAGTTGCTTTGACTTGGCTCCCGCTCTTATCTATGTAGTAGAGGTGTTGTTGGACATGTTATGTATATATGCTTTGAGCTTTCACTCTATTAACCCTTGTTATTTATGGTAAGAAAGAGTTTTCTTAGCCCCAGTTGTCCCAGTTTACTATTCCTTATTGTATTTTATTATTTTTGCAACTGAGGATGTGTAATGATATGCTATGAGGCTTTTTGGGGTTCCTTTGAGTTTCCCATTCACTAGTCACGTCTAGGACCTAGGCTTGGGTCGTGACAAACGTGGTATCAGAGTACTAGGTTGTTAGATCCTGAGAGTCCAACATACCGCGTTGATTAGAGTCTTATTCATGGTTGTATTTTACACCACAACTAGTAAGAGGCTACGAGATGTCTTAGGAAATGTTTTCCTTTTTTATATTCTAAGTTGTGTATAGAGTTGAAGTAAGCTTTCCCCCTAATGATTGTCCTTTGCTATACTAGATTATGCCTAATACGAGGGGAAGACGAGACCGCATGCCTGAGGAGCAATCGGCCAATGGAGAGCTTAGGGATACTCTCACCTTGCTTGCATAACTGGTGGCTAATCAAGCAACTAAGGGGCTCAAGCCCCTCATAGTCCTACACCGGCCTTTCGAGTAAGAGAATTCATGAGAATGAATCCCCTAAAATTCCATGGGTCTAAGGTGAGTGAGGACCCCCAAGAGTTCATTGATAAGGTCTACAAAATTTTATTGGTCATGGATATAAGGCCAGAGGATAAGGAGGAGTGAGTAGCCTACCAACTTAAAGGGATAGCACAAATATGGTACAACCAATGGAAGGAGGAAAAGAGAGTCAACTATGGGTACTTTGGGAGGAATTCAAGGTGGCCCTTCCTTAATTGGTTCTTCCCCCTTGAACTTAGGGAAGCAAAGTTGGTAGAATTTATGAGTTTCAGAGAAGGGTCTATGAGTGTGAGGGAGTAAGCCCTCATGATTACCCAACTCTCTAAGTATGGTCCATATTTGGTGGCCGACTCAAGATCTAGGATGAACAAATTTGTGATGGGTGTTTCTGACTTAGTTAGTGAAGAAGACCAGTCTGCCATGTTGATTAATGACTTGGACTTATCACATTTTGATGACCTATGTCAAACAAATGAAAGAGGATAAATTGAAGAATAGAAGGAGGTATGAGGCCAAGAGGGCCCATTTTGAGGATAAGTTCCAAAGGAAGAGCCGATTCCATCAAGGCAAAAGGTCTACTCATGCATTTACTAAAAGGGTCACGAATGATCTTCCAAGGGCCCAAGGTGTTAGGGGTAGGGCTCCTATTGATGTGTGTCCAAAGTGTGGTAAAGGTCATGGTAGCCCATGTATGAAAAATATCAATGCTTATTATGGTTGTGGGGAAATAGGGCATAAGTCGATAGATTGCCCTCAAAATCGCAACAAGATAAGGAGGTTCGTCCACAAGGTGCTAAAGTGGTCCCAATAGGGAGAGGTAGTTGGCTAGATTGTGTCCCAAGGCACAACCGGTTCTACGCTTTGCATGTGAGGCAAAGGGGTGATGAGGTCCTCGATGTTATTATCGCTATGTTGAAAATCTTTGACTTTAATGTGTATATTTTGATTGATTCGGATGCCACTCTTTCTTTTATTACCCCCTTTGTTGCCAAAAAGTTCCATGTTGACCCCGAATTGCTGGATGAGTCATATGAGGTATCCAGTCCTATTGGTGCATCTATTATTGCTAGGAAAGTTTATAAAAGTTATCCTATTTGTATCTTGCATAAGATATTGCCTTGTGATCTTGTTGAGATAGACATGGTTGATTTTGATGTTATTCTTGGGATGGATTAGTCGCATGTATACTATGCTTTTATTGATTGTAGAACCTATAGCGTCAAATTTAATTTCCAAATAAATCCATCCTTGAATGATAGAGTCAAGATGTGGTGGTCATGCGTAGGTTCATCTCTTGCATTAAAGCCCGTAAGTTGATCTCTAAGGGGTGTCTTTACCATCTTGTGAGGGTTAGGGATGTAACGTCTAAGGTCCTTCCCATAGAGTCGGTTCCGGTCATAAATGAGTTTCTTGATGTCTTCCCAAATGACCTTCCCGATGTTCCTCCCAAAAGGGAAATAGATTTTGGCATACACCTCCTCTCGATACTCAACCCATTTCTATTCCCCTTTACTGCATGGCCTCGGTGGTGTTGAAGGAATTGAAAGAACAATTAAGGGACTTATTGGAGAAGGGATTAATTAGACCTAGCCAATCACCTTGGGGTGCTCCAGTTTTGTTTGTGAAAAAGAAGGATGGGTCCCTTAGGATGTGTATTGACTACTGGCAACTCAATAGGGTCATCATCAAGAATAGGTATCCTCTTCTAAGGATTGATGATTTGTTTGACCAATTGCAAGGGACTAGCTATTTCTATAAGATTGATCTTTGGTCCCGGTATCATCAAGTGAAAGTGAGGGAGTGTGATATTCCTAAGACTGTGCAAATTTTTAGAGAAGGATGCCCAATTTGTGTTTGATGACACATGCATACAAGCATTTGAAGAATTGAAAAGAAAGTTAACTTTGGCACCTATCATACTAGCTCCGGATTGGTCAAAACCCTTTGATCAAATGTATGATGCAAGTGGAGTTGCTCTAGGTGTAGTTCTTAGGTAGTGAAGGAAGAAGATTTTGCATCCTATCTACTATGTTAGCAAGGAACTTAATGTAGCTCAGAAGAACTATATAGTCACTGAACTGGAACTGCTAGCACTAGTTTTTGCCTTTGAAAACTTTTGGTCATATTTATTGAGAGCCAATGTGATAGTGCACACAGACCACATGGCACTCAAATTTTTTATGGCAAAAAAAGATGCAAAATCGAGACTGATCAGGTGGGTACTCCTCTTACAAGAATTCAATTTTGATGTGATTGAAAAGAAAGGCTCAGAAAATTAGGTAGTCAACAACCTTTCAAGATTAGAGAAAATGAGGCTATGGTGAAATTTGATGATGGTCTTGACATCAACGACTCTTTTCCTGATGAGAGGGTAGTAGCAGCCTCACATGATCTCATCCACTGGTTTGTAGACTATGCTAATTATCTGGTGAGTGATATAGTGCCTCTTAACTTGAACACCTATCAATGTCATAGATTCATACATGATATGAAGAAATTCTTCTGGGATGAACCATACTTATTTCATATATGTGCTAATGGGATCATCTGTAGATGTGTTCCAGAGGTAGAAATGATAGCATTCTTGAAGCATGTCACTCATCGTTGGTGAGTAGCCATCACAGTGGAGCTCATACTGCTTATAAGGTTCTGCAGTATGGATATTATTGGTTGTCTATACACCAGGATACTCATGAATATGTCAAGTCTTGCGATAGATGTCAAAGGGAGGGTGGTGTCTCACGAAGGCAAGAACTTCCTCTTAATCTTATTTTGGTGATCTAGTTGCTTGATGTCTTGGGTATTGATTTCATAGGACCCTTTGTTAGCTCCTATAGAAACAAGTACATCCTAGTTGTTGTTGATTATGTCTCTAAATTAATAGAAGTCATAGCTTTGCAAAACAATGAGGTCAAGAGTTATTCAGGTTTCCTTCGAAGAAACATTTCCACCAGGTTTGGAACACATCGAGCAATTATCAGTGATGGAGGTTCCCATTTTTGCAATAGATTATTCAAAGCTATCCTTGAAAGGTATGGTGTAAAGCATCGTATGGAGACACCCTATCACCGCCAAACAAGTGGGCAAGTGAAAGTATCAAATAGAGAGATACAACAAATCTTGTCTAAAACTGTAAATGTGAATTGCACCAATTGGTCTCGAAAGTTAGATGATGCATTATGGGCTTTCCGTACAGTCTTCCAAAAAACAATTGGAATGTCTCCATATCAATTAGTGTTTGGTAAGGCTTGTCACCTATCAGTTGAACTTGAGCATAAATCAGTATAGGCATTAAAGAAGTTCAATCTAGACTGAATAAAGCAGTACCATCTAAGCAACCCAAGGTATGCCCCTTATTTCTATTTTACATGTGTTTACTTTGAGGAAAAAGTATTTTCTTTTGGTGGGGTGTGGGAATTCATAGATTAGGGTTAAGTCTGAGTAACCTCGAGTCCATAACTTCCTGTATTTTCAATCCCAAGATTTTCTCACCGTGTTTCTTTTTTCTTATGGATGTTTTAATTTCTGATGAACTGACACGTTTTGGTAGTGTAGATAATTTATGGATATATAATAGTTACTATATTTTGGCATATATATAGTATTTAAATGCTTTTTTTTTTGAAAATTCGGTACTCTCAAAATTTTCTAAATTGTTGGTTATTTTTGCTTGCAAGTAATTATCTGGCAATGTTTGTTCTGATAAAGGGAAGGCAAGTTGATGCTTGAAGCATGACCTATGAGTTAATACTTGATTGTGTATGTGATGTCATATGTATGTGAGCTTATTTTACAGCATTCATGTATTATTTATGGGCTCAGCACTTGCCTTGTTATTCTAATATTGGACTGGTGATGTGGTTGATTAGGAAAGGATCTTAGGCCTTTATTCTATTAGTAAGTCCACTTTTGCCCAAATGACGTACCAAATGTGATAGTTGATCCCTTGTTCCAATTATTTGAGCTTCTCATGTACCTGTTCTTTCTTGACACCTAGCTAGCCTAGCCTTATTTTATAAAATACCCTGATATTGGCTCTGGTCTATCCTTGAATATGTGAGACTAGATTTAGGCTAAAAGACTAAGTTAAGAGTGGCTACGAATAGTGGACCTGGTTTGGGGAATAGATATTTTGTGCTTCACCTTGGACTAAAAGTCTAAGTTAAGGGTGGCCTTTATTGTGGTAAAGTAATGAAAAGGAGGTGGTTAGTTAGGAAAGAAAAAATAAAGGAAAAATTTATGTGATGGGTGAGAAAAAGAAAAATAAAGTTACCTTGGATTGAAGAGAATAGCAAAAATGAATTCAAAAATAAGGTATAGTTGAAAAAGAGAAAGAAAGCACCCGAGAAAAGCTTGAAAAGGAAGAATAAGGATAGATTTAGTAAAAATGGTTGAGTCATGGAAGTAACAGTGTTGATGAACATGGTTCAAGATAGCTTTTAGTCACTATTTGCCTAAAATATCATACCAAAGCCCCATGATCCTGTGTTACAAGCCATTAAGTCCTAAAGTAATTCGTATCCACTTTGTCATCAGTCCGGAAGTTGAATATAGAGGCAAGCTTATGGTGTTAGTCATTACACATGGATTTCATTTATGAGATTGAGTTTGCTTGCACAATCCCTGAATTTTAAATGCACTTTCAGTGAGAAAGAGGGACTTTTTTTCTATGAGGGCATTTGCACTGCATAATTAGCATATGACTAGCCCTGTGATTGTGGATTGTTGATACTCCTTCATTTGGCATAATTGGATTACTGGATACATCTTTGTGTTTTTGGTATGCTTAGTAGCTTTATAATAACATTTTGAAAATGAGAGTTGGGTACCTGAATTGGAGTTAAATAATAAATATGTCATTAGAGTCGCTGCTATGTGTTTCTCATTGTCTGCTTAGATTGAGTCGTCGGTTGAGGACAAGCAACAATTCGAAGTTGATGGTGTTGATGTGGTGTACAAATACAGCATATTTGGTGCATAAAACAAGGGATTTTGCAAGTTTTTAATGTGACATTTTATGGGTTTTATGTCTTTTTATGTTATTTTTGCAGAAAAGATAGATTGACATGATTTTGAGAGAAAATTACATATTTTGCTGAAGGGTAAGACATACAAAGTCCTACCTCAAGCTACAAGTCATAAGGTGCTCTAAAAGCAAGAAATAGTGAGCAAAATCAAGAATATGCTAAGTGGAGGTCAGCCCTATGAGGTCACTCTACAAGTCATAGGTCTCGCTACGACTCGTATAGGAAGAATTGTAGGAAGAAACAGTGAGCTAAAATTTTGGACCAAAACCTGAAGGCCTAGAATATGAGAGAAGAATACAAGTCGTAGCCAACTCATAATAGAGGGTACTAGAAATCAATTTCAAAATACTAGAAGCTGACCACGAAATCCCGATTACGACTCGTAGGCCACCCTACGAGTCGTACTTATGCGACGTACCTGCTGCCAACTATTTTTCCTATTTAATTTTTAGGGTGAATTTATAAATAGTATAAATACTTAATGATAGGTTTTCTTTAGGAGAAGGACTAGACTTTGAATCTTTTATTCCACACTTTGAATATTCTCTTTAGAATATTTCAAGGTTTTAGTATAGATTTTGATTTTTAATTTGAAGACCCACTTTGAGGGTTTGGAAATTCACATTATACTCTTCTTCCATTAATGAAAGCATGTTGTTTCCTACTTGAAGGTGTTCTTGTTTTTCATTGTCTTGGGTAAACTCTCAACTATGTATTTTACATTCATTATTGTTGATTTTGCCTTAGGCATGAGTAGCTAAGTACCCACAACTTGGAGTTGTGGGAACCATGAGTAGTTGACTTGAAAGAACCTAGACTTTGAGCATTTCTTTGATTGGAGTTTTGCATGTATTGTTTATTTCCCTTCATTTTGATTGATGTTTGGTGGTGGCCAACAGCAAACCCCACCTACTATCACATTCACGACCAAGGTAGTGACGAATAGGAAAAGGAAAGCAAATAATAGGATTTGATTGATGTGTTCTCATCTAATCAACCAAACCTGACTAAAGGGAGGTTGACTAGTACAATGGGTAACAGTTAGTTGGCATACCATGGTTTCCAACCAAGCACCATGGTGAAATTTGATCTTCACCTTCACAAGAGGTCTGGAAGAACCTAAGTTACCATCTTATATGTGAATTCCCAACTAGATTTTTGTTGTCTAGGAAAATTGAGGCAACGAATCATGGGGAACGCAATTTTCAAGTTGTCCCTCAATTTGATTGTCTTCTATCCAAATTAGTGTAGTATTTATTTTTATTTTTGTTTTTGAATCACCCCTCCCCCCCATCTTAGAAACTTTAGTAATCAATGCTTGAAATGATTGATAGTGGATCTATATATCCAAGCCCCATATTTCTTGTGGATTCAATCCTAACCTCAGGTTAGATTTGTTACTGACTGCAACCACTTTGTTATTGGAGCATAAACATTAATTGAACTTTTCAATCTTCTGTAACTTAGCCTAAAGTCTCCCATTCCTTGGAACTAACAAAGAATTATCTTGGTTGCCAATAAGTGCATTTGTTTTTTAGGATTCTCCATGTACTTATTGATTAAACTCACATAGTACATTATGTCACGTCTTGTAGTAGTGTGATACATCACAATGCCCACAATTTATTTATAAAGTATGTTGTCAACTTTCTTTCTAGTAGGATCTTTGTGTAGTTTCAAACCAAGTTCAACAAGTGTGTTAACTAGATTATAATCCATCATCCAAAATCTTTCTAGAATTTCCTTTATATATTTATTATAAAAAAAGATCCCTTTGAAAATTGCAATACCTCTATGCCAAGTAAGTAATACATCAATCCAAGGTCAGACATTTAAAACTCATCCATCATTAACTTCTTAAATTCCTCAAAAATGTCACAAGAATTACCAATAAAAATGATATCATCAACATACAAGCAGATAATAAGTATTTTTCCTTCATCCCATGTATAATGCCTTGGTTGGTTTTTTTAGTTTATTTATAAAATTTACTATTTAACCCATTCAAAAGTTATTTTAGGCCTATTTTGAACTATTTGAATGGTTACAACTAAAATTATGAGTTTTAAAAGTTGAAAATACGAGTTTTGGTCTTTTTGAATGCTTAAGTTATTGAAAAAGTGAGTTTTTATATGAGTATGAGTTTTGGAGGTTAGATCAGGGATCTGTTAATTTCATTAGCTCTGAAATGTTGAAACTAAACTATAAGAAGTTGCAAAGTAGAATTTGGATTTAAATTAAGGTTTTTAGGCCTAAAGTTGTGATTTCAATCATTTTTGGAATAAAAGTTTGACTTTGATCAGCATTCGAAGCTCAAAAACTCGTATCAGAATTTTGAAAGTTTCAATAGTTCCAGATGGTAAAACTATCACTATAAATGGTCTCGTCATAATTTTTGAAGTTTCCAAGGAGAGTTTTGGTATTATGAGTTTTAAACTAGTTTTATTGACTTAAATCTATAAGTGTGGCGAGAAGGCTCTAAAATTGAATTTTTGATATTTTTGTTAAGTCCAGATTGCTACTCCTGGTATGGATAGATATATAGTTAGTGAAATTCTGATTCTAGATGAGTTCTGAATACCTATTCCGAGTTTGGTTGAAGTTGTGAGATGGTGGTGCAATTTTCACGTGCAGGGTTACTGCCTACTTTGTGTTTGTATAAGAGCCTCTGCGTTTACAAAAAATCCTCCATGAACGAGTTTTACACTCCACAATTGCAGGATGGGCTCTGCATTTGCAGAGCATATTTTTATACCTGGACAATTTTAAATTGGAGAAAATACCATTTTAATCCATTTTCGAACTTCTAAACTTTTTTGGGGAAATTTTGAAGAAAGTTTTTTAAAGATATGTGCTGAGCAAGGGTTTCTAACACTAAATTAATCATTTTCTATGAGTTTTATGTTGATCTTAGCTTTAATTTCATGAAATTAATTACCCAAAATTGGGGGATTTTGGGACTATATTTTTCAAACTCTAACTATTGATTTCTCATTCAATTTAAGCTTGATTTTAATGGGATTTTCGCCCATGAACTCTATAGTTTGAGTAGAACATGATTTCAAAATCAATTTCTAGATAAGAGACTTTCAAATTTTAGCCCTAATTTTGATAATTTTGCCCCATAAGCCTAAACTATGCCAATATGGATATCAAAATACTTTCCTTGATGAGTAGTAACTATTACTGATAGTGGTTGATCCAATTAGGAGCTCAATTTAAGGATTTGAGTTGACTGAAAGCTTGTCCGAGTGCAGTTTTGGGATCGAGGTAGGTTCGTCTAACCTTTTGGGACTGAATTTGAGTTTGAGCTTATTATGAGATAACTATGAGATTTAGATGGATAATTGTGTCATTGAGTTATTATATTGAAATTATGTTGAAAAGAAAATTCGGTTGTGCCGAATTGTGGTATAATCTTGATCCTATTGATGAACTGAGTTAAATTATGCTGAATGGATGAGGACTAGAGATAGAATTTGATTAAATGAGTCTTGTAAGAAAAAATGGGAAGAGTAAGGTTTGGCATTATTGATATACTTGTATCATTGAGTTAACACTGTTGATTTATATCCATTGTGTGTGACTTGTGACATTCCTTGACCCGAGTAGGAGGCAAGGATATAATGATTCACGTTGGAATCACCTTTTTGATCCGGGTAGGATGCAAGGGTGGGACTCTTACTTCTCATATCTTGACCATGAGCTGGTGGCAAGGACTAGGCATCATATTACTACTTGACCAGGTGGCAAGATTGTGGCATACTGATATGACTTGACTACAAGCAAGTGGCAAGATTGTGGCATACTTATATTACTTGACCAGGGGTAGGTGGTAAGGTTTTAACACCCTTGGTATTTGGCATGATTAGTTGTGCATTTAATATTTTAGTGTGGTTATATGACATCATGGATTCTTGAAGACATTTCAGCTCATTACTATGGTATATATATTATCGTCTTATGCTAACCTTTTTGGGTGCAGGGATAGGGTTCTTTGTTATTACATGCTTGATTAGATTTTTCATACCCAGACGATTAAACCTATTGGGTATATTTTGGTCTGCTCATCTCCTACTTTGTTTCTTCCCTGCAGATCATGCACAAGGTACAGGATAGGGTAGTTTATCTTTTCATTCGAGTGTTATTATTGTCATCTAGATCTCAGCAGTGAGGCTCAGACTCTGAGTCGTCATGGATCTTTAGATCCTCTTTTATTTCTTTTCTCTCAAACTTCATACCGGATATTATGAGATAGTATTGTACTTGCTTTTGAGACAGTCATATTTACTCTTAATTACTATTTTAGATGTTCTTGTACTCATGACTCAAGATTTTGAGAGATTTCTTATATTTTAAGAGTTTGTTTCTGTTTTATTTATCTCTCTTTAGTTGTGATCCATTTTTGATCATTATTAGTTTAGTATTATAGCTCTAGCTTCATTAGGTTGATGAGTCAAGAGTAGGGTATCTATTAAAGTCTCATGGATCAGTATGTAGACATCCACACCCATCTTTGGGAGGCTACAGGATACTTGTTAGGAAAGAGTTCTTGTATTTTCTTTCCATTCATTCATTCCTTCGTATTACCTATTTTAAAAGTGTCTAATATATTCCTTCTTCACAGATACCAATTGCTCAATCCCATTGCATAGTGGGAGAGCCCGATTCAATTGATGTAACTCCCACTCCAGGTTGAGACAGAGCTCGTGATAGGGCCAGGGGCTACAGGATTTCTAAAGGGAAAGCTCCATCCAGGGGACAAACTCGATTTTCTTCTCCAGAGCCTGCTATGGTGCTAGAGGGGCCTACTAATCCTACTCCTCCTCCTTTAGCTCCATCCCCTACGCTATCACTGCATAAGCTTCTTATGAGGTTATCGGCTAAATTGGAGAGAGCTCCTCCAGCCCCAGCTACTGTTGAGATACCGATTTCTACCACATCGGTTGGTCCCTCTAGTGGTCTACTAAAGCCAACTATGATTTATATGGGTCCTTCTTTAGCTCTAGTAGACCATTCTGTAGTTGTTATTACTCTACTTTAGTCATCTAGACCGAGTTCGGGTGCTCAGCTTTAGAGTTTGGCTCTTGCTCCATCTATCGCACCTCTCTTGTTTATGGTGACAACATCTTCTACCAGCCCAACCATGTCTACAGCAGAGCAGAAGAGCTTAGAGAGATTTGTGCGGTTGGCTCCACCATGATTTGATAGCACTCCTGGTGATAGACCGTATGATTTTCCATCAGAGTGCTAGGACCAATTATGTAGCCTATCTATCATTATGTAGCATGGGGTTACCTACATTTCATATTAGTTCACAGGCCTTTTGCCAATGAGTGGAGGAGGTCAGTGGTAGCTCATTAACCTATTGGATCACTAGCTATGACCTAGGGACAGTTTGCTGAGATATTCTTAGAGCGATTTGTGCCTTACTACTTCCAAGACAACCACCGAGATGAGTTTGATAGGCTACAATAGGAATCTATGTATGTTTTTGGCAATAAGGACAGATTTTATGCCTTGTCTGGCATTTCTACTGAGTTTGAGAGGATTCGGCATTTTTCCAAGGGCTTCGTAAGGTATCTACAAGAGGCTATAACATCCTTAGTGTTATCTAGAGGTACTTTCCAAAGGGTTATGGATCACGCTTGTATGATAGAGAATATCAAGTTAGATAGACACGGTAGCGAGAAGAGGTTACGTCAAGATATACAGTTTAGTAGGCACCCACCATAGGACTGAGAGGTTTTGAGGTAGAGCTATCAGGGCCAGGCAGTTCAGCTAACTCTCCCAACATTTGATAGTGTTAACAGATCTAGGTCTGCTCAGGTGGGTAGTGCACCCAAGCGTGGTGTTTCTTTGGCACAGTCATCTTAGGGACGAGACCCCAAGTCTTGTTATGTTTGTGATAAGGTTGGGCACTTTACCAACCATTTTCCATATTCGGTGTTTCCTACTCAGGCTTCAAGACCTCAGGCAATAGCCAGAGACACCTCTCAAGGCATAAGGGGTGGTACTAGAGTAGGTTATAGTATAGGGAGAGGTAGTGCCCATGGAGGCCCATAGGCTAGTGGTGGTCTTGATGTTTGCTATGTTGTTCCTAACACGATCGAGGTAGAGTCTTCTAATGTAGTTATCATAGGTATGGTTCTAGTATGCCATCATTTAGCTTTAGTTTTATTTGATCCAGGCTCTACTTATTCATATGTGTCGGCATATTTTGCTTCTAATAGTAATATTATGTTCGAGCCGCTTGCCAAGGCTATTTTTTTTCCACCCTAGTAGGTGAATCTTCAGTGGTGAATTAGGTCTATTAGTGTTGTGTTATGACTTTTATGGGGAGATATACTATTGCTAATCTATACTATTGGGCATGGTATTTTTTATATGATATTGGGTATGGACTGGTTGTCACCTTATCATGCTATTTTTTTACTGTAATGTCAAGACCGTGACTTTATCTTGCCCTGATATGTGTCAGTTAATGTGGACTGGAGCACCTAATTCCTATCCTAAGGGTGTTATTTCATATATGCATGCTTATCGATTGATGGGGAAGCGATGTTTGGCATATTTAGCTCATGTTAGGGTTGTTTCTTAGAAGTCCCTATCACTAGAGGCTACAAGATTTCTAGAGAGTTGATGGATGTGTTTTTAACTAATTTGCCTGGTGTATCTCCAGATCATGATATGGACTCTGCTATTGATGTATAGCTGGGCACTAATGCTATATCTATTACTCCTTATTGGATGGATCTGTCTAAATTGAAGGAGTTAAAGGAATAATTAGAAGATCTGTTGAAGAAAGGCTTTTTCCATATGAGTATATCTCCCTGGGATGCTCCTGTATTATTAGTGAAAAGAAGGATGGCACCATGTGTATGTGTATTAACTATTTTCAGCTTAACAGAGTGACCATCAAGAACAAATATCCGTTGCTTTGCATTGATGGTCTTTTGGACCAGTTGTAGGATGCCTTAGTGTTCTCCAAGATTTACTTGAGGTCTGTTACCATCAGTTGAGAGTTCGAGAGTCTGATATCCAGAAGACATCTTTCAGGACCCATTATGGGCATTATGAGTTCGTGGTTATGTTATTTGGGTTGACTAATGCCCTGGCTACTCTTATAGAGTTGATGAATCAAGTGTTTAGGCTCTATTTAGACATCTTTGTGATTGCGTTCACAGATAATATCTTGGTTTATTCTGTAAGTAACGCAGGTCAAGTTCAATATTTAAGGACTATATTACAGAGATTGAGGAAAAGACAGTTGTATGCTAAGTTCACAAAGTATGCGTTTGGGCTTGAGTCTGTTGCATTTCTTAGCCATGTTTGTGTCAAAATAGGGTATTATGGTTGATCTGACTAAGGTAGTAGCTATTTATGAGTGGTCTAGACATATTTCAGTGACTGAGATTCATAGTTTCTTTAGTTTAGTGCAGTACTATCAGCATTTTATTTAGGGATTCTTATCTATAGTAGCCCCATGGACCAAATTGTCTCATAAGGCTATAGCACTCCAGTGGTTGAATGATTGTGAGTTAAGATTCCAAAAGCTCAAAGATTTGTTAACTTTAACACCTATTCTTGCTTTACCTGTGGAGGGAGTTTCGTTGATGGTATATTGTGATGCTTCAGGTATGGGTTTGGGTGGTGTATTGATGCAAATGTTTCTAGATAGCTTAAGGTGCATGAGAAGAACTACCATACCTATGACTTAAAGTTGATTGTAGTTGTATTTGTGTTGAAATTGTGGCAACATTATCTATATCAGGTGCATTTTGAGATCTTTACTGATCATTGGAGTCTTAAAT